>JARQTJ010000604.1:573649-630849 GCA_030142635.1 Trachelus troglodyta | reverse complement strand
GAAGAATCATACAGTGTAGTCTTTTTTTCGTCAAACCTGTATTATTGATATGAAAAGCTCTTCATTTGCGGAAAATGGTCGGTGTACGAATACTTTTTACACTCACTGTATAGTGTCCATATGTTGGGTGGTCAAGGATGAAATTTGTGAAAAAAAAGCCGAAGTTGGTTGACAAATACAAATTTCATTCTTGACGACCCAATATATATTGTGATGTCATTTTTGGACTCACGGTCACAAGGCGGCTCCAGCTACCGATTTGGACAACGTTCTCGCTTTCTCCCCTTCGAGTCGCCATCCTGATCAGAGTCATCGCTCTCGGGTTGATTCGTACGGTTAGGCCGATGCTCTTGGAAAGATTCGTTATTGTTGAGTCGAGGTCGAGGTGCTCGAATCTGCCGTGGAGAGACGGTCTTTGGCACTGGGGCCTCTGTGAGAGCTTAGAGCCATAAGGAGGAGAAGGAGGAAGAAGGAGAAGAAGATGGTATCGACGTACCGAGTCGCCCGGAAGAGAAGAGGACCCGACGGTGACGTCTTCACCGACCGGCTGAGGTCCTGATGAGATACCGCTGGAGATGGGTAAAGGGCTGTAGCCGGAGGTTTAGGTTTGGTTAGGTTAAGGGCAGGGGAGGAACACCCTGACCCGAGTAGAGAATGTGGTGCCCAGCTGTCGCCCGATGACCTGGGGAAGCGGCTGTGCAGCATCTCCAAAGTTACGTACCGATTCTCTAAGGAACTCTCGATTTGGTTCCAGGGACGACTCGAGGGAGATGGAAGAGTTATCGGCCATAAGGATCTCGACCAATCAGAATGATTATTTCTCGAATTTGGCTATTGTCAAAGCAGTCTGTCTCGGGGCACCGACCGAAGTGTCACGAGCTGCCTCGCGTTCCCGTGCTATCTGTTTATAGTTTTTCTAGTCGTGTTTCGATACGGTATAGAAAGTTCTCGCGATATCCAGGAAATTCTATGAATTTTCTGTGACTGTTCCGGAGGTGTAGTGCTGTACTCCAGTGCAGTGTCCGCTCGGGTGTCCTCTGGATACAGTTCTCGGCCTTCACGGATCGGCTGCACGAGGTCCGGTGAGCATTCCCAATTTATTAATTGGTGAAGGAATTTCGATTTAATGGTTCAGATTCGTTCTGGTACGTTCTCGATCCGTTGCTCTCTGTTTTTCGCACTATTTGCCTGACTCTTACTCCGACCCTCTCTACCTGAACCTAGCAGCCTGAGCGGCCGCGCATTTCCGTAACCCTTCGCGCGTCCAGTTGCGTTTGCTGATTTCACGCGACCCAAAGATCAATACCTACGGTTGCCTTTCTCGATTTGACGCGTCCCTAAAAATCTACAGGATCCGTTAAGCTATCGT
The DNA here is from genome assembly GCA_030142635.1 of Trachelus troglodyta. Taxonomy (NCBI): domain Eukaryota; kingdom Metazoa; phylum Arthropoda; class Insecta; order Hymenoptera; family Cephidae; genus Trachelus; species Trachelus troglodyta. The sequence goes on along the minus strand of JARQTJ010000604.1, from coordinate 629,480 downwards.
CTCTTCTGATAACTTCCGTCAGAACTCTCGTTCTGGCGGAGTCCAGATTGTTCCACTCCAACTCCCAGGTCATAACGTCTTGTCGGTTCCCGGTGAAAAAGGAACTGGCTGGCGGCCGCCTGGCATACGGATGCACGGACGAAGGTGACGTAGGCTAATTCACGGATTTTCGTTATCGGTGTCGAGATAAGAAAACAGAGACTCGATATCATTTACAAATTTACCGAATTTAGCAAGACGAATGTCTCTTGTTGGTTACTCGGATTGACGATTTTCTATTTTTGTTTTTGTTTCTTTTTCTCTTTTTCTTTTTTATTCCTCCTACCTCCACCTTCCCTCCCCGTCCCGTCTCGTTCTTCTCGGTCCAGTTACGTCGGTTTCGAAAAAAAAAAAAAGGAACCAACCGACGTTACCTACTGCAAGATTTCGACTATTAATCAACGTCGTGTTGAATATTGTTGCGCTCGAACTTAACTGAATTTTCGTGTTACAGCGAACCAGTTATAGAAATTGGCAAAAGTTCGCGAAACTTCAACGGGAAATTAATTTTGGCAAAGATATATGCACGAATTTAAGAGGGGTACTACAACATTTTGCCCGATACAAAGTGTTGCAAATTTAATGACGTATGTTGCCAATCTCACGTACTAAAGTTACGGCAAGATTTTTGCAATTTGAATTGCGAAATTTGCAATTGGCTCCGCGTTATCGGTTAACGAACAAAGCGCCGTGTAATTGGACGGGGTTGCGATAAATGGAAGCGAAATAAAAGAAATTGTAAAATTTTACATGTTTGTATATAAAATATAAATTTTCTGATAATTCGCCGTACTGCTGATTGACAGTTCAATTTTAGATTGGCGCTCGCTGATATCAATGATTTTGTGTGTCTTTATATGTATTTTATACGCATCCGTGCGTACTACATGATAGGATATATGTATATATATATGTGTGTGTATCATTCATTAAATTCACCATTCCATTTCTCTTATACAATAACATTCCTATATATTCATTCCTCATTCCTCATTCCACGTTTTGGTCAACCCACGTTTACACAGTGATTTTACTGCAGCTGTCGTGTCCTCGATAATTTGACCGCGTGCAAATATTCGCATTTCCCATTCGCAGTGTAAATATTCTTTGAGGAATGACAAATCGACTTACGATTAAAATTCTCTCTTGCGAACGATAATTTATCACTGATTGGATACCAGCCTTCATGTACATACACGTGTATAAATTTTTTTGCATTTAGAGGTAATATACAATAAATTAGCAAAATATAGTGTTTTTGCATGCATCTGAGAACCACTGATCGCAGAAGCAGATGCATGAATATTGTCGTTACCTTCGTAAAATTTGTTTAATATTTTTCATATCAAATTTTTGTCACCCAGGGAAAATTGGATCGAACACCCGCCTGGTGCATCCTGAATATTCAGTGCATCCTGTTTTCCTGCATGAAAAGTGCATTATGGTAACGCAAACACGTTGGTACAAATTTGCCCAGCGAGGATCGTCCGTTCATTTTTTTTTTATTCAAGTTTGATATACCAACTTCGTAAATTTTTTATAACTGGATCCAGGAATATTTTTATTTTCGATTTCTTATTCTTTCTTGATCCAAACACACAACCGCAGCTTTAATGAACATTTGATTTATTGCCTATCCATTCAACTTATCCAGAAACACGAGGCTTGGGATTTGTGCTTTAATTTAAATCTAAATGTTTACCGGAAGCTAATTCAGCTCATGTGTTTCGATGACGGTGTTATAGTATACCCTGAGGGTTATCCTCACGGGGCGATAAAATTAAAAATAGAACATTGCGTTACGTTAGACAATGTACGCTCTCATTAGGTACGTAGTTTAGATCTAATCGCTTAGATCTCTGGGTCATTAAAATATAAAGTATAAATTTAAGGCAATAACGTTACCTTCTTTTTATTTTTTCAAAAAATACTCAAAATACACTTTCGTATTGCATCGTCCACTGTTTTTAGTATTACAATGATCTGTGGGAGGTAAAAATATATTTTTGAATTATCATGTCCCGTTTCACTGGCAATTTGTCGTCTTTTTGTTAAATCGTTTGGTTTCACGTAAATGTCAGAATCGCATGAAAAATAGAATATGGAGTGAACTTTTGGAAATTTAAAAAAAAATTACAATTTTTCGTATCTGTTTTTTTTTTCCTACGAACAAGATGAAAACTCCCACGACATTTGTCGCTGGTGATTTGTCGCCGGCAGCGTCGTTGATCCCTCTCGACCGTTTCTATATATCATCTCTTATTCTTCTGTCTCATCGTTCCTGTCCCAGCATCCTCCTCCTTGTGCCAAGATTAGAAGAAGCTTCGTAACGTCGGACCACCATTCCAATAATGCGCTCCTAACAGGACTTTATGTAATATATGGGTCTGGAAAATCCCAAAAATTTGTTATCTCAATATTGATAAAAATCTCATCTAGTTTCATTGAAAACTTTATAAAAGATATATTAAACTGACTGTTATTAATGTCATCGCCTCTGCTATTCGACAGTCTCGTCCTCCTTCGAGACCGGAAATTAACCGAAGCTCCTTCCGCCATCTTGGCCCATCCGTATAACTGTCGATATATATTTATATATATCTATATATATGCAGGTAAGGTTAGTATCATGGCGATACTAACTTCGTTTCCTATTAGCTGCCCATCCGGAACGCGTTATGCAGCTGTTGGTTCCACTGATTAAGTATCTGCGGGAAGACCAAAAAGTCCCTAGATCGTCTAGTATTTCCATTACGTAGGTACTGAATCATCCATAATTAATGATCGATCTGCATTATTAAGGTATCGCGAAAATACGAGTATTTCCATGTAGGATATAAAAAAAATTAAAAAAAAAGTAAAAAAATTTATTAACCGAGTTTTTTATCTCTGCTGCAGCATCCACTCGGTCCTGATTTATCTCAGCTGTCGTATCTCGGTGGCACGTTTTTTCACGACTATGATTCTTTCGCCAACTTGAGATAAATCGGCTAGAGATCTTAGGTTAGTAGACATTGCTAATAGCTATATATTGAGAATGCTCCAGCATCACACAGCAGCAAGTTGGGCCACCCTCGTGGACCTAATGAATTTGCCATGTAATATGCCTTAAGGCCAATATACAAGTTGCTGATTTTTTTGTGTTCTCTCTCTAACACTGGTATATACCATAGTACGTATGCGAGAACGCTTCTAGTTATGCAATATCATGAATAATTTTTTATTTTTGTATATATATATATTTGCTTTATGGTATTTATTTATCACCGGGTAGTTGGTTAGACACGCGTGCCAGTGTAGAGGATGACAAGCGTTCAAGAGATCGGCAAGGACGCAGAATAAAAATACGCGGTTTCCCTACAGCGTCGCGACGCCGACTATTAGTCACTTGGCGCATCGCTGTAATAGCTCGTGGAAAGCGTTAATGGGTCACCGCGAGTTTTACGTGTCGAACGCGATGCTTTTCTGTACTTGCTTTTGGTATATGGTTAGTATTATGGCGAATCGAGTATAGCGCGAATGGTACAGGGAAGCATGTATTTTTAACGTTATCGATATATTCGGTTTACTAACCTCAATTTCATTGACCGAGTGTATTCACGGGCGAACAACACCTGTGGACTCGCCTTAACTCGGTTCATAAATTTGACGCCGACGTTAGACTTCATTGAAATTATCAAAGCGAGACGCACTCTTGCGGACGCTCGGTCGAACTAATTTTACTCCCGGGCAACTGGCTGTGCGCGGAATTCAAATTGTGAAAGAAATTTTCGACGCGACGATTCCAGATGGGAAGTTAGCGTCGTGTCGGTTATTTCATTTATGTGCAGTTCACGTCAGTTACTTGTGAACCACCCTTAACAATCGGTAAGCGGATATATATAGCTGCCTGGTATCGCGAAGAAAAGTTTACCTTTATTAGAGGTAAATAAAAAGAAAAAGAAGAAGGGGAATCCTGGAATTCCATAAAACGACCAGGATGAAGTGGAGAATGGGGAGAATTTTATTAAAATTCACTGCCAGCAAAACTGAGCCGTACGAACCGAAGAAAGAGCAGCGGCGGGTTGTTAAATCATCCCCTGAAGGTTGAAGCAGTCGTAAAAACTCAAAAAGAAGGGGGGAACGAGTAACGAGGAATGCTGAAATTTTTTGTAATTTTTTTTGTTCCCCTTTTTCTTTTTACATCTACCTTTTGCGTGCGGTACTTAATAGCTCTGGGCGAAATATTAAGCTGCGTAGATGGCGCAACAGTCGACGCAACGACCTGTTATCAACAGGAACTTTCTTAGCAAACTCGTAAAACGGACGGTTATGCAAGATCAGATATTTAGCATCTACGTATACCTATATATACATCCCCTAGTTGTACATACAATATATCTTTTTACACGTACTCACCCGATATACTAATTTGGCAGTGCTTTTTCTAAACTTTCTTTTTTCAAAATTCATCAAATTTATTAATTTTATCAATAAATTTCTTCATTGGGAAAAACATCTCGGTCGCTATTATCTTTATTATCCTTTCGTATACCCTAAGGATAACTCCAGCAAAATTCTATCGCGACTTATCGGCATAAATGGTCGATTATTATCTCTGATAATTGGATGGTAAATTAATGGTTCAAAGTGTGGTGCAGAAGAGGCTGTGTATTATAATTGGTTTTCAATTGTGTGTAACGGGAATCGCGTTTTAGTCGATACTACAGGTTGGTACTACACCTGTTGGAAATACATAAAGTCACCGAAGGTATTACACTAGGGATTCTCTTTTACTAGCTGTTTTTAACATTTTACGTTGGTACACCTGTGAAAGGAAATGACTGATTTTTTTTTAAACTTTAAACTCGCTGTCTCCGGACTTTACGTTTTTTTTCCCCCACGGACTGTTGTCTAGTACCACCCTTACTTAGGGGGATGGGAAACCACTGACGTGTTATCCATATTCAAATATACGAACTACCCTTTCAATGGCTATGAAGTCTATACGTTATTACGCGGTGTATGGAATAATTTTGACTTTGCAAATTTTTGTTTTCGATCTATTTTTCTTGTATCCCCCTTTATAGAGGGTTTCCCACTTCTCCAACGTATATAAAAAATCGAAATTAAGCACCACACCTACTTCCCGTTTCCACACTGTCTCTGTCTCTTTCTTACTTCATTTTCAATTTTCTCTTATTATTCACATTTTGGTAATATTTTTCTTTCTCTCTCTTTCTTTGTCGACCCGCCTGCTGCTTCTCACAGTTTCACGCTCTCGAGCATATTTCAATACAGACGTTCAGTCAAGTCCTTTTTTTCGGTTCTGAATGATGCGAATATATTTTTGAAAAAAATAATTATTCTTTCACTCCCTGTGAAATTGGATTTGAAAGGTGAGTATTTTTTCATGACTTTACGAACCAGGCGACACACAAATAAGAAATGAAAGTTGGAAATGGTTTTTTCGAAAATGTCTTTCTTTAATCAATAATAATTGTCATTACGCAACACAAGGACTGGATTCTTTCGCAAGAATTTCTTGGTCGAGGCTGGGAATAATTAGTTCTGCTTTTATGTCTCTTTTTACCGCGGTATCAAGAGTCAGGAGAAGGTTCAGGAATTCGATGGAAGGCCTGGAGTTATTTTTTCACCCTCTTACCTTCCTCGTATTGCAGGAAGTAAGGACGCGGTCGCGAAAGCGCCGTTGAGAATAAACCAAATCAACTACCCTCACCGCACTTTACATGTAAATTCGTCCATATTCAGTCACCGCGTCGGCATTAAGATTCAAATAACTCTGAATCAGTTCTCAACGGACTTTACTTCGACCACCGTAATCATCATCTCCATTGGCACTGCCATTTGCCGTCGTTTTCCGCCATTTTTGTTTTTCTCGTATTTTCATTTTACACTTATATTTTTTTCCCACCCCGTAGATTCATTCAATTCTTTCAATCCTTATCTACCCATATATCGTTCGAATGAACCAAATAAAAAATTTGTTTCATTTTTCGCCATTAAAAAAATTTTATCATTCAACATAGGTCCATTTATTTTTTGTAAAATTTGTTATCATCTCTTTGGTCCTCTTATCAGTTGATGCTGACTTATCGATTACACGTTACGGTTACGAAGAAAGGGGTCCGTACGCGTAACACCCGGCAATCTAAATAATTGGTGCAATGTTGGGCTCTGCCGTGTAGTCGATTGCGGCTTAGGGGTTGACGCTGCGTCCTTTTACGCTTTCCTCCCCCAATTGGACAATGATTTCCGAATTGGTATTTCGCACGTTAACGTCCCGCCAGGATTTCGCCAATTGGCAAAGTGCTTCGGGAAGTTGGCGTTACACGCATTTATGCGAAATCTTTTCTGCAGTCACCATGAAAACGCGGCCTAATTACGCACCAGACACGTTATACTCCCGACTCTCCCTTTCGCGTGCACAAATCAGATACGCACTTCCGATTTCACAATTTCCACGTGATATATCAATCAACCCCTATCTTTGTCGGATCAATAAAAATTTCACAATCCAATTAATCGCACGTACTTAATTAATTAATCGATCGATATCGCCGATTGAAAAATATCCCTCGATTCTCCACCAATGAAAACCAGTAGAACCATACCTTCCTGCGTACCTAACCCAACTAAAGGGTTGACTTGAGTTAATGTTGGGTCTATCAGGGGTTGCTTCGAGGGTCGAAAAGGAAGTTCCTTCCGCTAGAGGGTTACGGAAGCGCCTAGCAGACTTCCCTTTTAATTAGACGATGCATCACGATCCCATTGGTCCATGATCGAGATGGGGTGAAAACTACCCCTAGAAGTACCATTCCTCTCCATGTGAATGTTAAATAACTGCAGTCACCCCCTTTGGTCCCCGTTGCAAAATTTCAATACCCGTCAAGGGAGGGTGGTGGTAAAAAAAATACGGATCGCGAAACAACCTCCCATATTTTTTTTATTCGATCCAGTTAGCTCTGTGAAACGTGGATTTTACCACCCCTATATAGATTCACCCCTGTATCCGCTGCAAGCTTCGCTAATGTCATTACCAAGGCACTTTTCAAGGAATTATCCTTTTTTTTGGGTTTCTTATCTTGTTATTATTATTTTTATAAAACTACCCCTTTTCATCCACTGGTCTCTCTCTCTCTCTCTCTCTCTCTCTCTCTCTCTCTCTCTTTCTCTCTCTCTCTCTCTACCGTGTAATCATATTCGTTCGCTCTACGTATATCTTGTATCTCACGCATTTATGTATCCGTATACCAGAGGCTTTATTTTTCTTTTTTCTTTTATCTTTTTTCTCCTTTCTTCGTATTCCTCCCTCTGCCGCGCCAAGGGTCCTGTTAATTACATTGTTTGCCTGACTTTTGTTCCAGAGATTGCACCAGACGAGGGATATGGAGCTTCCCGCGGCGTCCTGAATCAGTGAGTATCCCTTTTTTTCTTTTTCTGTATCTCTCTTCACTTCATTCTCTTCCTTAACCATGACAACCGTCTTGGTTGCTGTACTGCAGACAGTCGCTCTGCTGGAACCACTACTTTGATTTAATATCCAGCCACTAGGCATCCTTAGCAAATTGAATTGTTCCCTCGAGCGTGTCGCTTAGACACTTGGACAATATTAAGGGATGAAACGTTCGAGTAAACTGACGTAAAAATTTACCATTTTGTTTACCCCCAAGTCGAACGTACAAGTCGCGGAAGGGTGGTATACGATAAATAATGTAAAAAATTTTTCGATTCAAAGACAAATAGGGGTAGTTTTATTGACTCATTCTCTCTCTCTTTTTTTTTTCGTTACGGCTCCTCGCACGACGGTATAGCGCACTGTAAGCCGTTAATTACAGTCTTTATCCAACCGGAGGTACAGCGGTCGATGGACTTCCGGTTGGTAAACTTTACAATTGATTGTATTTGCTATCTCGAGCTGATACGGCTACCCCCACCCCCATCCCTCCAATCAATCAAGAATGGATTTTTCCTAATGACTGGCTTTGTCTCTTTTTTTTTAAGCTGTCCTGTATCACTATAGTTGTTAACGATCTTGCACCAGCCAACCCCGCGACCCTTCGTCTGGTTTCCTAACCCTTATCCGATATCCAGACTGCCTACTTGAATTGTACCGTGAACTTCAATTCAGGTAGCCAAGTATCCTACAGTTGGTCCCCACTGCATTTCTTGGCTTCTGTACGTTCATTATTGCTTATTAGCGGCGCTACTTTCAAGTGGTGCCTGTACTGAAATTTATATCGCGTTACGGAAAGCGATAGGAAAGTCAAGAGAAACTTTGTGACTTTGACGACAGGTGAAATGTAAAGTGTATATGTAATATATGTATACAGTTTTTTTATAAAAAATTTGTGTTGCTCCAAATCGAGTCACGTTATCGGAGCTTTTCTATAATCATATGAGATTTTATACGTTAATCGTTGAAAAATATGCGATCTATTTGTTAATAAAAAGATTTTTTTATTCAACACGTGTTACGCAGTAATTACTCATATGGTAAGTAATAACGAATAATAGTCACAGGGCTAGGGGCTGATTTTAGGGTATATTTGCCGAAATGCACATTTTTTTTGCATTTACTGCATATCCCTTCCTATCTCTTGCCACTTTCTGATATTTCGACTGTACGTGCGCAGTGTATACACATAACTAGGCTATTCATACTTTGCCCTATAAAAGTCCTTTTTACCTAACGGCGATCGCAGGGCACGCGAGAAAGACAATCACGAACGGGATTTCCATGAGAATTCGCACTGCATTGCGCATTCGCGAATTACGTAAAAAGGTTTCATCCAAGCGAAGGCGAACAGCCGTTTCTTCCTCGTAAATTAGAAACATTTTTTTTTACTCAAACAAGTACATTTAAGCGAAGGGCAATAATAATAACAGTACTGTTAAATACCTGGGTAAAATTAATTATCGTAAAGTTATCACCGGTTACGTATAATTCCGAGACTAATGTTATCGTTATCTTTTTTTTATTTCATAATCACTTTCTCTATCCCATTTTTTAATTCCAATCCGACTTCCCGACCGATAATATATTTTTGGCGGTCATGTAGTCCAAATAAAAGCCTACCAAGAAGGGGGACGAGAACGTGTGGACAGGGCTGGAGAGGGTTCAAAAGAGATAGAGAGGGGGGATTTTTTACTTGTACGCGTGTGCCTGTCACTGTGTGAATTTTCAGAGCAACCGGGCGAAAGTGCTATGGGTAATTACGTCAGTGGGAAAACTGCCACCTCCCTTAACTGGCATACCGAACGACAAACAAGCCCTCGGGACGAAACGCGCGACTCTCGAAAAGGACCTTCTCCTCCTCCCACTCGGAATTTCCTAATTATCCAAAAATGTGTCATAACGAGAGGCTTGACTATTAGCTGCCCTTTCCTTGGTTCCTGGTCGATGCGCATGCGCCCCAGCCAAACGCTACCGGGGATGGTTATGGATTTTCGGGCTGCGACCTTCGCGTGTCGCCTACGCTTTTCGCGCTAGCCGCCTGCGAAAGAGACCGGCGCCTCAGGAGCATCCACGAGACACACAGTCACGTAGAAACAGCTGTGTGTATATGTATATACGTATATACACATGTACACGGTAAGTTAAAGGATGGTACTTCAAGTTTATGTCACTTTCTTTCTCTCTTTTGCTTCTCTTTAACTTTTCATCCAGGACAAAGAACTCTGTTTTTTTTTCTCTCAGTAAAACAGAGAAAGACGTTTCGGATACTTTTGGGATGTTGATCAGTTTTCGATGGCGGACCGGGATAGAAATTTTTAGGTAAAGATATTTGAAATTAAAAGAAAAGTTTCTTGTCGCTCATAAAATGTTTTTCGTAATTTTACTTATCCCCGTAATCCGGTGCCTGAGTGTAATGTGAAAAAAATGTTGAAAAATATTTTTAAAAAATTTGTTTCTCAACTATCTCCACATTTTTCTTCTCAATTCTCAGTCTTTAACGAGGCATTCCTTTTTGTAAAATCTTGCCGTGCAAACACGTGTGCCAGGTTAGACGTGCACGATGGCCACTCGTACGCTCGAGGGAAACGACGAAGCTTCAGGTAGGAGCGAAACTGCGACGGGGATGTTGGCGCAAGCTGGAAAAGCTCTGACTCTTAATAGAAGGCTATAAAGAAGGTATATATCTGTATATATCTATATATAGTTTGTATCGCGTGATAACCGCGCAACGCGGATAGGAAAACACGCGATACAGCGTATTACGGAAAGTCAAGTTTTCCCGAAGTTTTTTTTTAACTTTTTCAAGAAATTAGCAAGCCCCCCCCACCTCCCCGATTACCGCCCCTCTTCTTCCCCACGACCCTTCGTACCACGAGTCACGAACCACGTGGCCTCTCGTGCTTCCCGCTTTTTCTACGAAGCTCCAGAGCTTCTCAACCACTTTGTGACACTTGGCGCTGAATTTTCCCCTAGAGACATTTCCAAGAGACTTTCTTACCCGTGGGAGAAGGTCGGGCGGGGTGACCGGTCGGTCTCCACAGTTTATCTTATCTTCTTCCGTTTTTTTTTTCCTGTATTTTATTCCGGCTACTATGGCATCCTTTGACCTCGTACCCCAAGGGCGGAGGTACCCCCCTAAAAATTTTTTGTTTTTCGTATCCCAGCAATTTTTACAGGACTCGGCGGATTGAAATTCGATATGAAATCTGCGAGAAAAAAAGCTTGATCTTTTAGACCCATTCGTCGATAAGAGTGAATACGGACAGGACGTCCGATCGAATGCTTAAAGGGACGTACGATTAGAATGACGATACAAAGGGATGGAGAGTCTAGGGGGTGAACGAGAACGAGGGGCTGCAAAGGATTCGGCAGCCACTGATCTCGATGTAAATAACCTTGCGGCCGACGGCAAACCCGTATGGAATATATTAAAGACGAGTCCAAGCCTTACGGTCGGTTCACAATCGTACGAATCCCTCTCAATGAAAATGTGCTTTATAATTTTCTTTAACCATTTTTACAGCCCAAAAGTACCACTGCTCTGTCGTCATAAATTTATTTGTTCGATCGACTGTACTTAATGTACTTTACTTACTGCAATGCAATGTCGACGGTGCATTCGTGCACATTAGGGCACGTCCATCCGTGCATCGTCACACGTCGTTCCCACCATGGTGAGTCTGACTGAATAAGTTGGATGGGCTTGATAGACGGGGGATTACTTATCGAGACATCGTGTCCATGATTACGACTGTGCGGTGCATATCTATAACTTGGTGCGAGCGAGGATAATCTCGTGGTGGGTTGGCTGCGGTACTCTGCGGCACTGCGCGCCGCCATCTTGGTTCATCGATTTCCTACCCCCTACTCGTACTATCTCTCTCTCTCTCTCTCTCTCTCTCTCTCTCTCCCTCTCTCTCTTCCTCGCGCTCTATGTCTCTCTCGCAACCCTTAACCATCCATCTCATCCCTACTAGCCCTAGTCCACCATCCGCCGCTGCTATACACTACAGCCTCCCCCACACCGACCACCCTCACACCAATCCCATCAACAACGCGGTTGTTACACCTTCCCATCGTGAATTTTTTTCGGTACGTTTCATCGACTCGATTTAAATCCGGCGATTCAATGGTGCCATCTATACTTTTACTCCGTCACAGTATCGGGGGGTGGTTGGTCTCTCTCGTCGTGGGTTTTTTCCGGGATCGAAATTCCTTCAAAGGATATTTTTAGCTGGATATCTTATGGGACAACAATCTTTTTTTCCCCCCTGTATCAAATGGGGTTGATCGTATTCGATATTTGGAAATTGAAGGGTGGAACGTGGTTTAAAAATTTTCAAACCAACTTTTCGGTACGAAAGCTCGACTTTGCGTTTCGAACTGGGGGTTGAGGCTTATGTCTCGAGAGTGGATTTTACGAAAGTGCGAGAAAGGACTGTCTCCGACGAATAAGGGTTCGTAATCTTGATTACGTTGGTTTTGCTGAGTGATATATAAGAGGACGAAATATTATTTAGGAACCTTTAACGGGATATATTTTTTTTCACCCTTATCCACCCTCAGGAATTAAACAGCGATAATGCTGCATCCATTCGACCGTGCAGGGAAGCAATTTATATATTCTCAATAAGTGAAATCACTTGAATTCTGTAGGATCATCTTCATCCCCTATTCATCCGTATATCCCGTATAAGGATCCTTGAATATTACGCATCCCATCCCTCTAGCCGGTAGCATCGCTCCAGGATAATTCGATAATGACACAGGTGTTCGCCAAGAGGGCTCTTAATTCATACCAGAAAACCCCATATATATACTAATTACCCAATACCCCCAACACTAGAATAATCATTAATAGCCCCAGCGAAGTATATATCGGAAAATAGGGGATGATCGGATTGAATAAGCCCAATTAAAAATTTATACTCCGCTTGCGCTCCTGTTTTCAATAAAATGTGTTTTACGTGCCAATAGGAGCCTATTCGAACCTGGACACCATGTAGATTCTAGGTACGCGTATGATCGCAGTAGATATTCACTGTGATGACCAGACGCCAGCCGCAGCCAACGTATACCGGCAGTACTAAAAGTACTGGAGATATAGGTGCATATGCAATGACTCTCCAGGCCATTGATCGTTGACGTAGTCGCCGATAATTGAAATACGATAACGTCGCCAAAAATTTTTATTTCCCTGGATCCGTCCGCCATGCTGTTGTTTCCCTCGTCCATTCATTTACGTCGGTCCTGTCTTCGGCAATGTACATTCCTCGCCACGTGCTACGAGTACCCGCTTGCTATGCAAATGCACACGAGGAACGATAGAGCACAGTCCAGCATGAACTTCCTACGGTCTGGTGTATAGAATACAACGACAACGGCAAAAACAACAGTTTTGCTGGGATACGCTCTGGGCTAATTGACAATGAAGTCGTTACCCGCGAAATTCACTAGATTCAAATTGACGTGTTATCGCGAACCGTCGTGTATGGATGTTCACCCTGTTCGTTGACCTTGGACCTCTGTGTTTTACCGGGGCTAGGGGTTGTTTGGGGTTGCATTGCCGGATTGCTCCCGGAAACGTTTATTAACTCAGAGTTACGTAACAACGAATTACGATGATGGTTATAGTTATTTTTAAATTTGAAGAATTTTTATTGACTTTGTTGTTGTAGAATTCGAGGGATGTGTTTTCTTTTCGTTTATACCATGCTCGTGCTAGTCGTTCGCGGGCTTGGGGGTTGAATTACGATTTAGCGTTTAAATTAATGCTCTATCTATTTTAATGCAGCAAAATGCCGTCCCATTAAACGTTTGCGGTTTCACGTTGCTCCGGCGTCCTTTTCGTTTATCCACGTACTTCGTTGCCGTTGTGTTTTGTCGTTCGTATCTCCCGCCTAATGCCACGCGGCGAAATTGCAGATTCCGCTTTTATCGATCGTATCGATTTTCATTAATTGCGTGGTATCGTTGGTCGCTCGGGCAAAGTTCAATGTTTTTTAGTTGACTACATATATGTATATTTTTTTACTTAAAAAATACCCCTCCGCATATCTCTGTCATCTATTGACTTTTCATCGAGATTGGTAACATAGTGCGAATAATTTCATATGTGCTTACGGACTCTCTCACGCCTATGTGCGATCGCTTTATCGACAACATGCAATTCCTCGGGAACTTTATCAAGGTTGCCCGCCTCCAGTTTTCTCTATTGGCAAAGTTACACGCGCTTGTTACTATTGTCTCTCTATTGTCCAAATATAGAGCAGCGACTGTCCGTTATATCGTGCACGTGTGCGCGCGGCTTAATACAGCGTATCGGGAGCGTGCGATGTAAATGGAATTTCGCAATAAGCAATGCATTTACGAAAATGGCACTTTGGTGCATCATGGTTATTGCACAGGCATTGCAAAAGAAAGGTGCTGCTATTGCAGCTGTGCATATAGGAAAGTCTAGGCAATCGGCGATTTGAGTATCTTGCAGCTGCGTATTTGAAATTATGCTCTGGCATTTTTATTGCTCGGTTGTATATACACTATAAAACGAGTTATAAAGGCTCGTACACAACTGAAGATATATACGTGTACATTTTTATATACTCAAGACTTTCATTTGGCGAATGAAATTTTTTATAAAATACCAGCAACGTGCATTGTGGGTATTCAGTGCGGGGAAAAAAGAATATAGCGTCAGAACAATCCAAAAATTTGCATTCTAACGAATGTCATTGCGTTCGCCAATTTGGGTGTCTGTCAGGTGATCAGCATATCATTGCATACGAAATCGCCTCGATCATGTATCCAGTGACGCCATTAGCGTAGGATCGAATTAATTTTTTTGTTTGAAAAATTAATTAAACACGATTTTCAAAGTGAACACTTGCCCCTACATTTTTTCTTCCTGCTTCTCATTTTTTCATTTCGTCTATCTACCTATCTCTCTTTGTATGCACCTGTGTGCACGCTGCGTCAAGTAATGTATCTTCTTTTTTTTAGCTCTCTCACTGTACTTGCTAATTGTCCGGGATGCTGCGCTGGAATCCGCTTTGTCCCTTGTAACGTTAATTCTCGGGATTTTGGTACGGATGGGCGGATGCGCAGCTGCAGTGGTGCATTTTGCCAATTTGAATATGCAAAGGCAGCTAGGCGCACGTGGCATTGAAAAAGGAGATAAAAAATATATAATACTATTTGACTCGATTAAAAATAAAATGTTCATCACAATACGTAACACGACGTGTACACGATCGTCTTATCGTTAGTCGTCTTAAAGGATAAAAATAAAATATTAATTCGAATGATAAATATTTTTAATCGATCATCATCGTCCTCGATCTCATAGAAAAATTGACTGGAAATCGTCGGCGCCGCCATGCAAGCTCAGAATTAGGACTTGTAAGATCGATATAACGACACGCGATAAAAAGGGCGTCGAGAGGTGGCAAAATGACGAATGGACGACTTTACCTATTCGAAGAGTCTCGTTACAGGGGCTGCTTGCTCTGCCTTGCTTGGCTCTGCTTCGGGGTGGCTTTCGGTCTGCTTTGGGACGTCGTCGGGAGAGTTTTTATTAATTAATGAAGCGCACGATGCGACGCATCACTTGAATCGCAAACAACCCTGCGCGTCTGGCAAACCCTTCAATCCGGTTGTTCCGAAACGCAAAGCCAAGCTCTTACCTAATACATCCCCTGCGCGCGTCCCTCACCCCTCTCCTCACCGTACCAGCATTCCCATATACACACGAGCGGCAGCAACGTCAACCCCTTCGTCAAATACGAATGAGCAGGTAGATAGACAACGAGGGGTAGTTTCTAAAGTAATCGGTACAAAGGATGATTCCGCACCAGACGATACCGATGAACGACAAGCCCGTCGTGTCATTGAATATTAATTTTTTTTTTACAGGCTTAAATTCAAGGTTTCCGATTTCATGGAAAAATTCCTTCCCCCCATGTCTGACGCTTTAATGACTTTATCTACTGTCGCTCCTCCTTTTCGGAATTTTTACGCCACGCTAACTCGGAAATAAATCAGAATACCAAAAGAAAAAAAAAGCTAATCCTTGGCACTTGGGACACATTGAACTTTGCTAAGGACTCGAGTTTCCTTTATACCCTCGTCTGCATTGCTTAAATTTTTTGTTTCTCTCTTTTTCTTTGCCCTCTCTTTCTCTGCTCTCTTTGCTTCCAGCATCCCTTGTCTTTTTCCGCGTCGGCATAGAGAACCTCGTTTCTTTTACATCTCACAGGATACACCCACTCTCTCTTCGTTTCTCTCATCCCGGACGATGATACTAAAGATACGAAAGGGGCTGCGTCCTCCTCGAGATTTCAGGATTTGCCGGATTTCCATGTAAGGGTAGTCTAGAGGGCGGGGGGTGCAGGGCGAGGAGTATCGGACAGGGGTGGAACTCTCGGTAGGTTCCCACAACCCGAATAACATCGATCACTTCTCGCTAAGCTACTTCAACCCTTTCGAGACTTTCCATCTATAAAATCTTTTTCATCCCCCTTTCAACCCTCCGCCACCACTAACGCACTCTTAGGTATGTACACTCGACTCTCGTTCGTCAAGCTTGTCACGAGCTGAAATTGAGAAATAAATGTGTTTTTGAAAATTTTCTATGACAAAATATTTCCGGGCTGTGGCAGAATTTTTTCACGATCCTCATAAATTTCGTTCAGTCTACTCCCAGGCTGCTGAGTGGCTCTAAACCGAGTCCTAGCCTAACAATCTCCAACGAGATTGCAATAAATAATGACATTCTCTAAAATAGATTGTCATTAATAATGGCCGATATAGACGACATTTCCACATCCAACATATTACAAAATATTTCAAGCGTTCGCTTTGAAGGCTTAAAGCTGCGTACACACTTGCATGAAAAATCCGTGACGTAATCACCGTACTCCTCGAGTAGGCTTTAGGTTAAGTTAAGCTGTTATGTTATTTTGCAAGTGTGTACAAGGCTTAACTGACGGACATGGAAAAAATATAAACATGTGTATTCTTCGAGTTAACTTGATCGGTGTATTGTTTAAAAAAAATAATTGAAATTTAAAAAAATATGAAAAAACCTTTACATTAACACTTAAAGTGGTGTATAACTATATATATGCCTTCGCACGACTTAGGAATAAGAAGGGTGACTTTTCTTAGAATGGGTGGGGTAATAAAGCAGAACCAACCCCTCCTGTCTTTTCTTGTCCTCCAGCCTGTCAAGGGGTGACTCGAGCGTGACGGTTATCGAGTGGTTGATCATCCCTGTAGATTCACCAATTCGTGGAAGAATTTTTTCCACTTGTGAATTCCTATAAAAATTCTCGAGTACAGCATCCCCAAGTACCAGTATCGTATCTTGGAGTTTTGCCGCGAAAATACCGGATGCAGTATAAAAAGAAAATCGAATCGAATTAAAATATTTAAAGGAAATTTTGAAAATGGATTTAACCAATTTTTTTTTCCGTTTTTTTTATCAAAATATTTTTTTATCCGTTATCTCTCAGGGTGGGTATATCACGCAAGGATCTTTTTTGTTCAGGTTTCTTTTTTTCAAAACTCCACACCGCTATTACGTACCTACGGTAGCAGAAGATGGCGTGTTAATGCGACGATAAATAAATTGGATTTGTAAATAGAACGTGCGTGTCTGACCACGAAAAGTCGATAACTACTAGAAGCAACGTGGGTCACCAAATGCAATACGGATCAGTAATCGAAAAGATTACGTATAAAATTTTACTTCGTTCAAGATTATTTCTTGTCAAATCAATTTTCCTAGTTGGCTATGCAATTCCAAGAAGTTTTTATCGCGGTGGTATACAATTTTGTGTAAAAAGAGAATTTTTTGGAAAAAATTTTTCTCAATTTTTTCTCTTACTTACGCCATTGCTTCTTTCGAGCTTTCATATATACATTTATACCTTAGTGTTATTGAACGTAACAGTACGTAAGTACGTAGTTAAAGGTGCTGGGAAATCTCGAGTCCAACCACTCATTGGAATTCCGTGAAATCGAAAATGGCGTCGGGGGTCAGGGGTCGCTGTCTCCTCACCTCTCCCCCCCTGCTATTAGTTGCCGTATAAATTGAGCTCCCGTACAGGAAATCGACGCTTCGTGTAACCTGCTAAGCTTCTTACGGTAACTCCTGTTCTCAGTGGCAGCGCATGGGACCCCGATATCACGTAAACGTAGTTTCCGGTGGACGGACTTCCTGAGGAAGATCAGCAAAGGGTGGGCAGGGACGTTACTACCGTCAATTCGTAACTTTATAATCACTTGAAATTTCCTAGGTTATAGGATTTCCTACCACAAATCAAGTCCGGTTGAATCTTGGTAACGTATTTCCATCGTTCCCTATTACATGATAACAACGGCCAAGAGGGTTTCCGATAAGACGCCGTTTGTCAGATGCTTCAGTCTGTTTGTCGATAACCCAACCGTTTCACGATTATCTAGATAATCTTGGAATAATCTGACGATGTCATTTTTATCTCGAATTTTGGAGAAAAAAAGTATTTATATTAGATTTACAAAAATAGATAAAAAAAGTTTTAAGGGTTGTTTCCATTTTTGATATCTAACACAAATTACGTTTATCAGTAAGTCTTGATACGTATCTGATGTTACGTCCGACTACGTCACTCAATTCGTTCCTCTTTCCCATTGTCTGGTTCGTTCCTGCTTGCTCCACTTACATCTTCGGGTTTTCGCGATGGCTTTGTTCCCACATTTCCCCTATTAAACTAACGAGCATATCATCCCCCTGGGATGAATACCTATATGCCGCTAGAAAATCGATAATCAAATACGGGGTGGCCACGAAGTACCTTCATGGGTAAAGATTAAAATCCATCCCCTTTCGTGTCCTCGCATATGGTCGTTGGTTCGAAATTTTAATTAAGTAAAATATTTTTTTTTCGAAATTTTTCTTTTTCCGCGATTCTTAAGAATTCATTAAGGGTAGCTTTTTTTGCATTCCGTTATGTAACACCGGACTGCGACACCGCGACTAAAGTTTGTACGCATTTCGGCGGCTTTGCATTGTACCGCCGTCATAGAAATGCACATCGGCGACAGGGGTTGTTAGCCACGGTATTCCAGGACGGTAATAAAGGCGAGCTTACCGGCCCCGCGACGAAGAGCCGTCTCGAAATATTACCAAGCTGTTAGTCGCAACTACAGGCTATAACGTTATTGGAGTAGATGCCATGCGAACCGCCCAAAATATCCGACCACACGTAGAGGCGTCGGCGTCGAGACTAATCGGCCGGTCTGTTTGCACTCGTAATTCAATATAATTTTCAGTGTCTTGCCAATGTCGTATTTATTTACGAGGATAACTTACCGACCGCGCTATATGAATTTAGTAAGCTTTCACCCAGCCTATTATAATAGCAGTAAACAATGTCGCGTCTTGAAAACGTTACGAAGTTAATATATATATTTTTTAAATGAACTAATTTTTCATAAAAATGTACCGATCTGAATTGAAACTTTTTTTTTTAATTCATCCAAATATTCATCCCGCTCTCGTAATGGACCAAAACGGAGTCCAACGTGATACTTTGTTGTTTCTCGTGCTTGAATATTCACTTCGCCCTTCAAAGATGGCGGCAGGTAAGAGCTGTCCCGACTGTCAGACGTAATTCTCTGTTTGACGTGGGATTAACGCGCTAATTTGACAGCTGAGCGAGCGTCGTGTGGCGTCGGTCTTGCGGTATCGGACGCGCGAAGGAGATCGTAACAACGCCGCGACGCTTCGCATGGCCGCGAATTATCCTTGCTAAATGAACAGACACGTCTCGCCATGACTTGGGTAGCGTCGCGACGTCTAACCCGGGAACGCTAGAAACGTCAGCTTAGACGTCCTCAGACTCGCCATTCATTTACCAGTTCTCCGCAAAGCGCTGCGCTCTGGTACTTCTCCAGCATCCCTTCGCGATCTTCCTCACTTTCTGGCTTCTCTTCCACCTATTTCCTTCATCTTTTTTTTAACCTTATTCGTCTCTTCCTCCTCTTGTTCCTCGTCTAATGGGTATCCTCTTACACAGTAACACTTTGCTCTGAGTAATATTTATCCAAGTCACGCTAGACGGCATTTCGTCTCCACTCGGAGGGGTCATTGACCTTTTCGAAGACGAAATTTTTTTACCTTTTTTTTCCTTCCAGTTGCTCAAAAACGATTATGAAAATTTTTTGAAAAAGAAGTTTCCAAATTTTGTTCTCACCTTTTTGCAATCTCACCACCTCTTCCTGGCGCGTCTTGAAGATGGCGACAGACCACGTATCGAGCGCACATGTCCCAGTTTAAGTTTACAGGCGTGTTTGGGCGAGCAGATTCATAATACGTAACCCAATTATAAGTAATTGCGCAGAGACCTGTAGCGTAAGCAGCGTGACGTACTTTACCCCAGTCACCCTTAGCCGAGGGTAAACTCGCTGCTGCATCAAAGGGGTTTATTTTAGGAATACGGAGGTACGTGTCCGCTTCTACCCCTTGTCTGCCTATCTCTTCGTATCTTTTGCTTCCATGTTTTTTTATCGGCCTTTTACAACCCTCTTTGTCTCTCGCTTCATCCCTTACGTCGCACGAGTAGAAGGAAGGTGGGTGTACATAAAGGAGACGGAAGAGGGTGGCTGAGGAAATATGGTAACAAATTTTTTTTCATACCCACTTCCGGTATTTATATCACATGCACGTTAGATACTATCGATTTGAAAAAAGTGAATGGCGGGAGATAGAAAAAAATTTTTTTTAATAAATCAAACTCAAATTTCAAGTTACAGTTTGAGCCATGCAGGATGGTGGTTTTCTTTTTTACCGACAGATCGCGTGTATTTTTGATTTTTGGTTGTTCGCTTGAGCCAATGGGACCCGAGCAGACAAACTGGTGCAGTTCTTCATAAAAGCAAACCTGTAAAAATGAGTACAGGAAGGGAGCATATTAGTCGCCGCCATTGAGAAAAACAGCCGGTCCTCGTAAATCGTAAATCTCCTCGTCATTTTAGGTCGCTGACTTTTGAAACAATTTAATAATCGTCCGAGATGCCTCAGCATCCAGTGGGATATATTTGCGAATAATCTCGTCGTTATTTTTATTAATTACGTCATTAAAATTCACCATTCCCACTGCAGTAGGAATGGTTCGCTAGTGATAAGAAAAAAGTTTGTATTTTCCACAAATAAGTATAATCCACAATTTTCATATACGAAAGTGGCAGATGAGACTTGACAAAAAAATTTGTTTACTCCTATAACGACAATTGAAAGTAATAATTTTTAATTAAAGCCCCAAATTAAATTTAATCACGCGAAAATCGACAGCTCGTACACATTACCGTAGCTTCAGCTTCTACTTACAACACGGCTATCGAGCAGCTGTCTCTGCGAGCGCCATATAAGCTGATTACGTAGGTTCGCCGTTAAGCCAGATACACAAACAAATCTCAGGGACGTCGCCGTGTCGTCGATTCGAAACGGCCTTTCCAGTGCCCTAAACCAATTAGCACGCTTGAGCGTGATCAAAATCGTTTTTGTCGCGGTTCACCGATTCGATTTTCCCTGCGGTCAGATAATTCCATTCTGCGTATAAGGGTGGGCGGGGGGAGGCGGTGGGGCGCTGAGGTTGGACAGTGTGAATATGGCGAAAGAGAAGAAGAACAACTAGGGGTTGAAAGTGGGACGAAAGCATTAGTATCCACGTGTGCATTTCGCTTCGAGTCGCAATTCAATTTTAGACACGCATTTTTACACGCCCTTAATTGACAACCCTCATTTTCTCCCCATAATCCTATAATTCGAATTTGCAATATTTACAGAAAAGTTCTATTAAATTTTCACGATATTACGTCCGACTACAGTCGTCCGCATCTACTGTGACGGCATTTGCCAAAAAGTCTCTGGACAATAAGGCTGGTCCTCAGATTTTTGACCTTCGACTTACTTTAGGTTGGTTTACCGAGGATAGTGAGTACAGCATACCGGGTGTCCTTATTGTCCTTGCCTCACGTGCCTTGCACTGGTATTCTTTAAATTGTAACTTAAAACTTTTTTACTGGACTGTACGGGTGTACTGTCAGTAGATACGTTCGGACATAATCGGACATTGCTAATTTTCTTTAACGGCACTTGCCTTTAGAGTTTACGTAACAGTTAATAGTAGCTTCGTGCTTTTTGCCACATTCTCGAGATCTTTATTGGCTGTTACTATTAATAGAACGAACGAGTGTGGGAGGAGTCTTGAGATTTTTGGCTGCCACGTAATTTGCATCGCCTTACCAAAAAATCCTGTTCTCAATTCTCGACGGGATTCGTCTTCTTGTTATTGCTGATTCATCAACTCGATTACCGCTGCTCTTTCATTTGCTTTACCTTTTATTTTTTTCTGTTAATCCAGCACTGCTTTATATATACATATGAGTATGTCTATATATGATAGATAGCTGTTAGCGTGACATTACTCGTTAATTTAATTATAACGTTATATTGATTTGGAGTTATTGTAATCTGAGTATAGATCTAAGACAGACGAATTTTGTATTATTTCATCGAGCGTTCATGTACAGTAAACTACCAATTATAATCGAATTCTGATATTGGATCTTGATTTAATTCGTTTCAATTAAAATTTGCTTTTCGACGACAGAAACGATTTGACAGATAGATTTCTGCCTAGAGTAGTGCTTCTTGAGTACTTAGAGAGGTTTGTATTCTGGAAACGAAAATGGCCGTCCTTATTATTTCTAGAGATGAACGTGATTGGTGAATCGCGTAATGAGAGGCAGGGACGGAGCGATGCTGTCTAAATCGACACGAATAACGCTTGTGGGCGCTGTGATAAAGACGTGGAAAATTCAATTATAATTTACGCGCGCAGCATCCAAAATGTCTGTAAATACATTTAAGGTGAGTTAAACTCGGTTTGAAAACTTATACAGACAGTTGCCTAGCTGTCACTCGTAATTAAATCATGTCTCTAAATCGACGTCGTTGTTAATCAATTTTGTAATTTTCCAATATAATTGTATTCCTAAAGCTCGTCAAAATTTGAGAAAATATTTTTTTGGTTTGATCTTTTCATCGGTGATCGAGACAAGTCTATCCCCAATAAAAATAAAACGCGTCTGGATTTATGAAAATCGCGACAATAGGTTTACCGTGAAAGAATAGCCCTAGATGTAGCAGGAGATTTTACGACGGGGCAGCGAGAACAAACGGAGAGTGAAGAACCCTGGAAGTGAAGAACAACGTCCGCAGGCGTCGCAGGGTCGACGACGGCCGTCGCCGTCGCCAAAGCAGCAAAACGTTTTGTTCCGCCGTCGCTTCACGTTCCGTCGGCCAATTTGCAGGCATAATTTATTACACGATAGTACGCCATTTCAAAATCACACTAAAAGCATTATTCGTTCGACATAATCGAATTAATTTTTTTCTCCGTATGCATATACATATAAATATAAATGTATGTGCTCAATATTATTAATCGATCAACCATCGGATCGTCATAACATAAAGTCAAACTTCTATCTTATAAGTACAAGTAAAAACTCCCGTTTCCATCGTGCGTGTCGAAACGCGATTAAAGCGTGACTTCCGCACATGGAAACCCTCGTATTTACGAGCACAAAACATCCAAGAGATATCACAGTCTTCATCCGCCTTTTGACTTGTCCGGCCATTAAAATTATCATTAGGTAAAAGAATCTATACCCCGTTCGATATAACGCATGTAACTTTCCGTTACCGTTAAAAAAATACGAAATCAAGTCTAGGAAATTATATCCACGTGAAGTACGATTTGAAAGCGATCGACTATACTATAGTTATTGTTGTAAACCATAGCAAATCGTCGGCCAGTCGTCGGCGTGGGTTTCCCGAAGAGAAGTAGCTATAGAAAGAAGGGTAGTCAGACAGGGTTCGACAGGATGAGGTAGGTGGCCTGCAGTCGCGCGGGTTGTGTAGTGTCTATCGTATCGTCGTGGTGTCGGAGTGGGAGTAGTATCACGTGGACGAGGGGAGGTACGGAGAGTGGCGGGGAAGTAATAGGGGGAAGATACCGGCTGGTGCGCATGCGTAAACATCTCCCCGAACGGTTAGTCGCGCGCGGCCTCTCACTCGCGCCGCATCTCCCGTGTCTTAGCACCGCGTAGAAGCGCCTACGCTCTCTGGCCGTTCGCCTGCGAAGGAAGCCGCTTTACTTTCCTGCACGCTTTCATGTAAACGCTCGTAGAACTCAATGCGCTCGTCGACGTACTTAATCGATATTTACGCGTAACTTGCTTCTTCTTCGTCGTAACATTTAAAAAGAATCACCAACTCTGTCTGTGTCGCCTGACCGTTACGGAGCGTCGCGCGATCTAACGTTGAAAACTCGCCGACAGTTATTGTACACGGTGCATCAGTTGCGTACTCGTCCGGTGTGAATTGTGTCTCTAAGGTAACTTGGCTGACGTTTATTGGTCGACGTTGTATCGTCTAATGCGACGGTTGTGTCAGGGTTGTATCGCAGCTTACGGGCTAATCGGTTTATTTCTATAGTGTTTATCGGACTCTGTGCACTGACAAGTTTACCGTTGAGTTTCGTTGCACTTTATTATCGCTATTGACAGTGCGGCTGGCAACTCGTGTTATTTGGTTGTCGATCTATTGTCGTGCGCTGCTGTTATCCAAAGAATGACACCGGGGTAATTATCTGGGACTGTCTGTCGTAAGACTTCGTACGAGCTTGTTTCGTGACATTGGGAAAGTTGTTTATCCGTTTATCTTTATTAGTGCAATACTTAGGCTGGACCACGTGGCCGTGCTACGAACATCTGTTGTGTTCAGCTGCTACTAGGTTGTTGTTGCTGTAACTCTGGTGCCCGTGAAATTTTTACGATATACCCAGTGAGCCAGTTCGGTTTCTTCCCACGGGAGTGTTCCGTTTTTGGTGAAAGATTTTTTATTATGCTCTCGTCTTTTACGACAACGACAATCGTGCTCTGAGGTTGTTCGTAACGCATCGCTCAATCGTATTAGTGGCTTTTTATCAGGATCGCTCCTGTTTTACGGACTATATGAATTTTTCTTTGTTTTTGACTAATTTTCATACGACTTGCGTCGAACACGTGGCTCTGTTCTTTGCGTTCCTCTACGAGTGCGTGTGTGTGAGTGGATCCAGTGCTGTGCGTTACAATCAGTAGCGAGTTTCACTTACCGTCCGACCTCGGCTGTCTGACGAGGTGCAGATCTCTACCACTTCCATCGCCACGGGATTCATCCGACTTCCCACGTTTTCGTAAATCTTGTGAAATCATTGGACAAACATTTGCTCTTCGTAAGCAAGGTGAGTTATCGCTTTATCGGTCTAACAAGAATTTTCTTTGTGTATTTCATGAAGATACGAAAGTCTGTTCAACGGTTACATTCAAAATTAACAGACGAACGCGTTCGAGGGTTAAGGAATTTTATTTAGTAATTTATTCGGGTATCGTGAGGTGTATGATCTTAAACAAATTTTTCTTCTTAAATTGCTTAATGGTTCGGACAAAATCGGAACGCTTAAGGGAAATACGTACGTTCTGGCTTACGTGATCCCGCCATGTAAACACGGCCGATCCAATTACATAGGAGCGCAGCAACATAAGCTCCGAACCCCAGGAAGATACGAGACTGACCCGGCGCCCTGCTATGCCACCCTTTGTAACCCCGCACACCCCCTGCTGACATTTTAACATATCGACCCTCAATGGCGTAGCCAATCAATTACCAAGGAACTTCCTTACGGTCGTTGTCGTAGCCACGTTCGTATCTTCTATGTCGTTGGAGCTGCTCCGCACGCTGATTACCCATAGGTTTGATTAAGGTCGCTCTTATGGGAATACCAGTATCCTGCCTCGGGAGGGTGAATTTACGGAAATTTGGAATTTTCGCTTTTTTTTTTGTCGTTGCAAAAACTGCTTTTCACTAACAACCGAAAAACGTACGTGTATCTCTGGAGGATCATATGTACCGTGTGTACACGTATGGGTACCCTAGGTACCGTACGTGACTGTACGAGACGATCGTGGAGGGAATGTTTTATGTTGGGTAAAAATGAAAATTCTTTTTTCTCTTTTCTTAGAAACACGAGGATTATACAAAATTAGAATTTTATCAGAGCCCGTTCCTCTTTTAATTTTCTTTTTTTATATAGATAAGCTTTGTCAGCGATACCAACGCCACGTTCACAAAAGCCTGGCGAAATGTCATATTCGCAAAATGTCAGCAACCCCCTGAGGCGTCATGGGAATATGATGTATATATGCTCCAGGCATGGGGTTCGTGCCGACAGTCCAGACAGGGGCGAATCGAAGGTTTTTGGGCCCTCGAGTATAAGGGGTAACTCAAAGTAGTACAGAACTACCCCTGCGAGAAAGTAGTATTGTCTTACCCTTGGATGATGGCTTTTCTTTCTCCAACCTCTCACGCTCCCCTCACCACCCCCTTGTCCCTTCCAATGGCTGATCACATCGAAAATACCGAAGAATTTCATTTCCCTCTTTCACGGAAAATAATTGAACGACTCGGTCAACGATACCGATCATCCCCGTAAGTCCCAGCATCCACTCATCGGTCCATTGGACCTTTCGGTCTGTCCGTGACACTTGTACCTTGATATCCTTCGCGAAAACCCGTCGGGAATAGCGCCACTGTCAAACTCGAGTGTAACGTGTACAGGCGTCGCGGCGCTTTTTGAAAAATGACCAGACGTCAGCGATGACAAATGACGCGACTTTGCACGTGGTAACAAAAATTTTATGTGAAAATGGTGGTATTTTGGAAGGAGTGTCTAAAAATTTTTTACCTAAAAATTCGTGTTTTTTTTTAATTGTATACTTTACTCTTTCGATTTATTTGGGGATTTTATACCGTGCTTCGATACCTTTGATTTTTTTTTTTGTATCGAGTCCTTAATTCAGACTCCGCTCGACCGTCCTTCTGCTTCTGTAAGCACAACCCGAATTGCCTCGACAGAGAACGGAGCAGATGGCGGCGTGAAATAATACTAACACACATAGCTGGCTATTGATTTTTCCAGCGGCCACCCTCGAGTACTCTGACGTCTGGGGTTGCCTGTTCTGGGTTCCCGACTTCGCCTAGAAGTACACGCCCTTCCTTACCTTCCTCATCGTACACCTCTTTCACTCTCTCTCTTTCTCTCTCACTGTTATCGAAGTCTCGCACGTAAACGGCGAAGCGAGTCTTACGGTCATTTTGGCAAAACAGCAATAAAGGCCTATCCTCACCTTACTAAGCATTTCAACGAGATAAGATCACTTCAGTGACGTCACTCGTGCATTATAAAATTTTGGTAAACATTTTTTGACTGAAAAAAAATTTATTTTGTTAAAAATTCTATCACATCAAAAATCTCTTGCCCTCTCCCCAATTGATCGTTATTTAAATTCCATATCGCGCACAATATTTTTGATCGAGAAAAATTTTTACGGAAATTCAAAATGGACGCTTTCACGATCTCGGAAGCCGTTGATCCTCACGATCTAACGGTACGAACACGGCAGTCCCGACGCCGTACATCATTCGACGTCATCGGCTCGGCAGTCGCGCGCTTCGCTGGCTTTAGAAATTCCCCTTTAGCTCTTGGTTCTGTTTGCAGTTAATAATGAAAGCGAGAGTTTGATTTAACAGCGTCGTTAGCCATGCATGCTCCAAGGTGCCCGAGCACGCGGCTTCGTCATCCCGAGGCTTCGCGGTCGACGTCGTTGACTTCGAGTAATCGGGCGCGTTTAATTTAAATGCGGCAAAGTGACTGGAGACGTCGCGACGTTTCTTATACTTATATCGGGAGATATTGTTGGACCCCCTTTTTTTGAAATTTTCTCTTACCTTTGACAATTTTGACGATGGATTTGTTATCAACAATTTAAAAAAAATTTCTCTTACCGATTTAATCGATCAATTTTGTTTTTGATTTTTTTTAAGTAGATTACCTGGTACTTGGTTAGACGTCCTTTCTTTCTGTGTACGTATGCGTATACGTCAAATTGACGGAAATTACGTGCGCGTTACGCGTGCGGATTTTATTTCCGTTGTATTAGGCACTGCCTACAGACTGCTGCTCAGTACTATGCTAATTTGCGTTATGCTGTGGAACATACGTGGCGTTGTGTGGTGGCGGCTAACGCATTGGAAAATTATACAATTATTGGCGGTAGGAGGAGAGGGGGGGTTGATTATTTATTCATTGATTAAAAATTATGTTAATTTTTTCTATCGGTCGGTTAGAATTTTTTAAAAATTTTTTTCTCGGCAAATTCTCTTTGGCGAGTCTTGTGCGTCGCTTTCAAATTTGCTAATCGATCGGTCAAGTTCGCGGAAAGCAGGATTTATTATACAGAATCAATTGCCAACAGCTGGCCGCCCTACATACTGGGTGTGTAGGATGTTTCTAAATTCTTGTACGTCTTATGCACGACGTATAATAGGTAAGCGTTATGATCGATTTTTAAACGCGAGTAACAAACAGCTGTTTTAATACCGGCTAGAATTAATTAATCGGTTAATTAATTTGGAATATTCTTTCCAATGACTTTCTATTACAACCATTTTGGCAATATAATAAATTTCACGGGATATTAATTACCAGGTTATAAATATTGGGCAATTGTACTTTATTTATAAATATCACGTGAATTATGTCATCGAAAATAATTCATGATCACAACAATAATTGTAATTTTTTAATCATTCATTTCAATGCCGTTCAGGCCAACAATCGATCGATTAGCGCTGCTCATCAATTTTCCCAGATATCGATAGCATCGATTGCTTTCGGGAATTTTGACGCGTTTACAATTTTCAATGCGACGCGACGTCAGATATCCTCGATTTCCCACGAATGTTAAAACGCGGCGCTGTGTATTATTTTTTTCTATTCAAAGACTCCTTACCCTAGTAACGATACTTTACTATCCCAGTATCTAATCCTATCTAAGCGCAAGCTTAATTATTTCCAAACACCAGTCTCTTCGACTGATAACAATTGATAACGTAAAAACGATCATACATATGTCTCGTATATACGATGTCAGAAGAAAATTTTCTTTCATATCATTTTATTTTTATCGTCGCCCCTCGGACTCCATCAATTTTACAGCGTTCATCGACGTACCGACTATCCCCACCTACGATCTAATCCAGCCTCATCCAAACTTCCGTATTAACGAAGATAACTAATGAACCCCAGGAGTTCTCATAGTCCCCAGAAATAACCAAGACACACGAGTCCATACGTATATCCAACGCTACTAGGACTTCTCGTACGAGATCACGTGTTACGTGAGTATAAAGTTAAATTATGAGGGGTGGGGGGCGGAGCTAACTCAAGAGTACTACACTGCGTTAACCTCTCCTATCATTACATTAATTCTATCATTTCTCGGCAAACAGTCGCTCGAGAGATCGGTGTTTAGATATCATCTAACCGTGAACGCACGTGGGTTGATTCTCAATGCGCGATACCCGAAACGCGTAGCTTCGTATACGATAAGAGCTTTTGTGCGAACGCACCCTGACGTTAAGATAGGGTTTAAGACTTTTCACGATCTCCTTGTAAACTCGTATATTCGGATCGGCAGATTTTTTTTGTTTTTCAGAGAAATTACACACTTCCGGTATAACAACGTTTTGGAGGCTACCGATCTGCTCATGTGGATACGAATCGTGGGCGAGGCCAGGCATTGGGGGGTTGGGTTGGTTTTCATGGGGGATTTCGTAAGGAATGTACATTGGGCATTTAATTGACGTCGGGGGGTTAGTCTGCACCCTTATTTCTAGCGTTACTTCATAGCCACCCCTTGCGTGCTATTCGTTCGGGCGTATTGAGCATTTTTTTTTTACCGACTACCGTGTACCTGGCTAATGACCACCTACCCTTGAAGCAATGAGGGGCCAGCAGCCGTGGGGGGGGGGAATTATGATTTGTTTGCGACAATTAACCCTCTACTTCTTCTCTTTTGCATATCGAGCGCGAGTTCCTGGATTTTCAACCCCTATGCGGATACAATGTTCTCGGGACTTCCGTTTGACGATCGTGCGCAAGACCCCCCCCCCCCCCCTGTAACGTGCTCGATGCTGGAATGCGCCTAAGCAGCCCCTGAACTTTGGATTTAGCCCTTTGCCCACCCCCTACCTCCCCCTCGCTAGTCTAGGGAAATTATGCAAGGCAGAAATGAAATTTCGTGAGGGTAGTCAACCACTTCCTTAATGACGGAAGGTCACGTGATACGACGCGCGTGAGTATCGTCAGGGTGATAAGAAAAATATTAAGGAGACAGTATCGTGTACGTCCGATCATCCCTTATTCTTTATCCGACCGCAGATAGTGTTTAACACACCCCAATCGTGAAAGATAACACGGGTCAGGCCCTAGGGCCCAACCCGCGTCGGTTAAAGATGGTTCGGTATTTAGTGACAAGCTTGTATATCGTTCAACCCCTTCCGCGAGGTGTTACGGGTGGATTCATTAAGTTGTCAGGGACCATTTTTACAAGGGATGATTTTCATGCATACTTTTCACTCGCTCAGCGATCCCAATGATCGCTTCATACCTAACCCATCCCTTTGGACGTAACTAGGAAAGGTGTCTGTGTATACTGGATGTACAGTATATGTATACACGTACAAGTCCAGCTGGGCTGGCACGCGTGAACGAGGGTGGTCTCTCTCCCCGAAATTGGGAAGGGGCATTTAATTTATAGTGGTCGCTCCCCCCCCAATGAACTCTCTCGTCCCTGGTGTCTAGTGGCACCGCGCCACGAGGACCCTTCGTCAATTCCTCCTACCCTTCGGGTTTGCTGAATTTAGTCTCGCGCTGCAAATACAGCCACCTGCCACAATTCTCTTCCGTCCCTTCTCTCTCTCTCTCTCTCTCTCCCCCCATTCTTTTCTCTCTCTTGCTCCCTGTCTGACTACGCTCCGTGTCTCCCTTTTCACTTCTCGTTCACCCTCCTACGAGGGTGAGAAATCCCACGGTTACCTGAACTTACGTTTGCTACCCTCCTCCGACGTCCATTTTTTTTCACCTGGGGGTGGTTCTTCTCTCGCTTAAAGGTTCCTGTGCAATTTTTTTTTTAAGGGTTGATCCCAGACTCTTTAGGTCGTCGCGTCTGTCACACTTTCTATGCACGTAACTGTGTGTAAGAATAAAGGGGAACGCCTAACCCCTCGCGACAGTGGATATTCAGAGTAAACAGTAGAAGAAAATGTAAAGAGACAGGCTGATTTTTTTTTTCATTGTTATACGTCAAACGGTATTGGCTAGCCAATAGGCATTGTTGTCGTAAGACGTAAACTCGAAGAAAACCATGAAACTGATATTGCTCTTATACGTATCGTCCTTCTCCTTCTTTTCCACTCGTCCTCGTCACTCTTGTTCGTTTTATTTCTGATCTCTATTGGAAACTGGACACGGCTCTTGCAACTCCGTTACCCGTACTATCGGCTCATATAAATCTTTACAGGATAAAGATTCTCGGTACGGTTCACACGTGCGCACGTGTCTGCACACGTGGAGCGACGGGCGACTGTAAATCTACGATACTCGATATGTCGCCTCTCGTAAAAGCGTTACGACTTATTATTTTCGATTGCTCCTCCTTGCCCGTAACACATCGTTCGCTTATACGCGTCACGCCTGGGACTTATCTCTACGTGCAGCGTCGATCGCTGGGCGCGCACGTGCGCACGCGATGATAAAGACTTACTGTGCGTATACGAAATGTATTAGACTCAAGGATTCACGTGGTAGATCAGACGCTACGTGGGTTGGTAATTGATATCGTTACGCTGACGTTCGTTCGTGCTCAGCGGATTTCGACGTTACCGACGGTAGGTAACGTAGAGTCGATTGTATACTTTTTTATCGCACGGGCTTTTAATAATGCGCTAACTTTTTTTTTGCTTGTCGAATCGTAACGCTTGGCCGAGAGTTAGGACTCTAACGAGCCTCTGTCAATTGACGGGAAATTTTGTCCTTGTTTCAGGTACGTCATTGACTATCTCATAATGGCACTTGGCTGCACGGCTATCTTGCACTTCTGACGTGAGTAAACAAGTATCTGGTTTACTGTGTATCCTGTGTGTACGAATGACGTAAATTTTCGTTCGGAATTAACATGGCTCATGCCGCGTGTTCTCGGCGGTTTTTTTTTTTTTTTGGTCCCGAGAACGTCTTGGACTTTAGTTGCGGGAAAACAAGGAACAAGTGATTCGACGTTGTCGCTATAACGGGTGTAGATTAGGGGATCGATTTTTTTTAAATGAAATGTATATGTATACTAGTACTGGTATTAGGATAATCAGGAAGAATTTTGGCGCAGGTACTTACTTATCTAACGTAACATTGCGTACTTCAAGTTGCCGCGAAAGGGTAATTCGTGACGCGGTGAGGGGTTACAGGAATTAGCGAGAGAAGGAGGGACGGTGGGAAAATAAAGAGAGGGAAATGAAAAAGAGCGGGAAACATTCAAACGACGTTTATTGCGCGCGTAAAAAGAGAGAGAGAGAGAGTGAAAAGGTTTGACGGGATTCGCTAGGTGTTTTTTACGAGGCCATTCGCAATGATCGCGACGAGACCAGAAACGCTGCGGGGATAATAGGGAAAGTTATTGGGCCGAAGCAACTATACTGCCACCGTCTCTTCTGGGGTACAAACAATTTGTTAGAGTCGTTTGACGAGGCAGTTTTAGGGTGTAATTAATGATGAATATATATATTCGAACTTATCGTAATAGATCTGACCCCGGAGAATTTTGGGAGACTTTGTGAAATTAAAGAAAAAACATTTGCGGGCTCAGGATGATGGAAGACAGTGGAAGAATGGAGTGGGAGTAGAATTTTGGGATGAAAAATTTAGAGTTTACGCGAACAATATATTTTTTTAGGGTTATTCATTTTTTTCACCCCCGTCAATTTGCACGCGAATCAGCCGACTGTTCATTATTCTCTCGTTTCTCTCTTCCTAAGGAATTGCGTCAGAGTCCTCAACGATTTCGGGTCGACACGGGTCCGTTTAATTCCCTTGGAAATTTCATCGTCCCGGGCGGTCGCGGGCGGAGGGGTCGCAACCCTGAGTAGCCATCTTGGTACATTATCGAGGGATGCAGAATCACCGACGTCCCGATGCTTCCCCTGGATATTCGCCCCTGCATAGTGGATGTCAGTTGTACCGTCAGAACCGTACTAAAAGCACCCTTGTATTCGGGTTAGCCATTTTCCGTTCCTTCCACCCTTAGCCATCGTCACCAAATCTTATTAACCATGCAGCATCCTCAAGGATCCTCTTCACGTTGTGGACGATCATTAACGTTCAGCGAGGTTTTCTCGCGGGATTATTTTTATCGTATTTTTTTTTATTTTTTTTCCTATAAATATTTAATTTGCCCTTTTCTCATCCCCTTCAGTCATAATTTTTTAATTCTCCTCAAATCCCATCCCCATGGAGCGGTAACGTCATCGGTAAGGGGATGGAAGAAAAAGGCTAAATAGGCCACACGACGAAGTTACTCGAGGAGGGACTCGAAGAATTCGACTAATTAGTCATTCGATCATTATGTTAATGATGTATTTGGGGGATTTTTCCCCAAATTGATGCTAATTGAAACTGCACGCAGTAATTTCGCAATAATTTAAACGCGAGGAGCGAATCTTCTCCACTCTCATCCCGACTCGTATCACTCGACGATGAAGTTTTGCCGTCCGTTTAATTGATTTCCCTCCCCTCCCCCCTCCTCCGGCCGCCCCCCTCCTGCTCCATCCCACCTTCTCGCCACTGTAAGATCTTAGACCTGACGTTGCGCGGATGATGAATACAAGGCTTCGGTAATTAACGGTACTATATGTGTACATACGTACGTATAGGCATTATTTTGGTCCACGGCGCCAAAGCTCAGGGATGCCAAACTTCTACGAACGAAACCGCAGGAAACTTCACAGACCTGGCATATTGTCACTGGCAGTAGTTACCAACTTCAATGGTACGTTGGTAACCGTAGCTGTACCACTGTTCGTCGCTACCAGACGTAATGGTATCCCTCTGGGGAATTTAACGAACAATCGCCGATCAACGGGTCGCCTTAATTGGGTAGTCTCAATTAATAATTTTTAATCACTGGATTTGCGTGTAATTTCATTGACAGAGTCTTCGTAGATTGGGGATAATTTTTTTTTTCATTGTGACAAAATTTTTATTTTAAAAATTATTTTACTTAAAAAATATTATTATTAAAATATTTTTATTTTTAAAAATTCATTTTTTTCTTTCACTTCCGATCAATTACTCTATCGCGCCTCGCACTCGCGTGCCATTATTTCGGATACACGATTTGCCTTTGGATAACGGAGCTAGATTACAGTACTTGAAAATATTTCTTTATTCGTAGTTCTACAGGTTGTTTCGAAAGGCTGCGCGACCAGTAGCAATACTTATTACCAGCAGCGATACGCCCTCCCCCCCCCCCAACCTCAAACAATGGAACACTCCCAAATAAGGGTAATCCGAGGAATGGGACTATAATAACTCGTTAAACTAATCGTTCAGTTTCGAGGGTGGGAATTGACCCAGTGTACCTTATGAGGTCATCCTGTACGACCTATAGTTTATAACGCAATAAATTCATATATATAGGTGGCAGCTATCAACCCCATCGTCCCCGCGACAATTTACAGTCGCGAATTAACCGTCAGCGCAAAAGATCCCTCGAGTCAAGGCAAGGAAGGTTATTGATGGGTTCATATTAGAAGGGCGAAGGTTCGCATCTCGCGGGAACGAAAAGGAGAACCTTGAAAAATGAATCTCCCGTCCTTTCCTGGCGACTGGAAAGAAAAATAAGAAATAGTTCCAACACACCAATCGCTTTGGGGTATTAATTCCTCAGAAAAAAAAACACTGTTATCTGCCCCGATGAAATTTTATTATCCCAATGTATCGTCTTTATAAATCCTTAGAAAAATGTTCGTTTTGCCAAAATTACGATCCTTATCAATTTTCACATTATTCGTATCAATTTAATTACCGTCCACCCACCGCCCTATCGACTCACTCAATTATCAGGTATGTCTGTCAATAGTACCAATTCCCCCTCCCCCTCCGCCCTCGTTACCCACATTACGCCATATTTGGTCATCTCTCACACGTGTCCACCTATCATACCGTAGGAAAGAGATATCGACGTTTCGTGGCATACGTGTTTACGCGCTATGCAAATGCGGTAATCAGTTTAGTCCACAGTGGAATCATACGGTGCAGGTCGGACAGTACGTATTCGTGCACTGGGCCCAGCCCGGCTACTTGATTAAAGGATATGGCCTCGTTAGACGCCGGAAGTCCAAATGAAATTCGCATCGGTCGAACGTACCCCCCTCCCCTCCCCGCACTTTCGGATCCGCGTTATCAAAAGATTACTCCGGAGGGTGCGTCCTGTTAATTACGCGTAATCGATCGTACGCGCGATCTTTTTTACCCGATGGCAATTACACGGCCCTTAAACCCAGCCTAACCCGAAACTCCAAGTCCATTCAGTTGATCGATATGGCCAATGTGTACCGGCAAAGTCTGCACTGTACCTGCGCCCGTGTATCTGCTGAACGTAACGCGTTCTGTATGGCTGGTACGGTAGTGTCGTACTGTAATCACTGTACTACCGCAGCAGTGCGGGAGACCGTAAACACTCAGGTTGGCAATCCATTAGCCTCGAGGATACCGGATGTCACGGACTTACCGTCATTACGCTGGATTACACTTAATTCGCCCACGTGGTGACCGCACGCGTGTCTGACACCGAGTGGATTGTATCTACTTGGAACAGTCGCTTACAAAATCACGTAAAGCCCCTTGGAGCCGGGTTGCGTAACGTGTGACGTCGGTCGGTCGCGATTCACGGTTTTATCAGGGGATGGGACTTTGCGTACGTAGTTTTGGAAGACGAAGGAAAACGGATTTTGAGAAGAATTTTTTCGGACACGCTTGGGATTCTTCAGGAACTTTAGCTAGATCGATCTGTCTTGGGATAGATATTTTGCTGTTCTTGGTGCTTTTTAGGGGTGCGGACGAGGGAGGTTGGTAATGCTATCGTTTGCAGTTTGACGCGAAGGTCTATCCCCTTCGTCACGGCTCTTCTAGGGTGCTGGCTCGGGGGTGGTCTCGCGGTGGAATTTGAACCTGGATACTTGTCAAGGATGTATGTATAACGATACATGGATGAATCTCCGTCCCTTCCAGGACTAAGGGGGAACAAGGGTTGGATTTCTGTGGCTGGGAAATACGTAAATTTCTATGGCGCTTTGACTTTTTGTTTGTGAACAAAACAACCCTTAATCGTGTGCAAGGGTTTACTTTAGATTTTATCTCAGCCTTCATGCGTATAGCGGACGGCGTTTTCGGCTAAGGAAAATACGACGGCGGTCGTGATGGGGCGAGGGGTCGTCGATGTGGGCGCGTCTCGGAAATATAGCAGGTGGCGCGTGATTATCGCGTCGCGGACTGAATTTCGAAAAAAAAAAGAATTTTTTTCAACCCTCGCGACAGGAATCGTCACAATTATCGACACGTCCGCGTCTCGCAGACGATACCCAGGAACCGCTTGTACGTGAGCGAAATGAGGGAAAAGCAGAAGCGACGCTGGATCAAGAGGAGGGGGGGGGGGGATTGACAGCAAAAGGGCGGAAAATGAGGAAAAGCGAGAAATCCAATTCCCATTTCGCCGCTTTGTCCCTTAAATTACTTGTAGGAATCCTCATGATTTTTTTTTTTTTTTTTTCTTTCCTTCGCATTCCGTAAAACTATAGCGTCCGTGTGTATGGCGCGCCTGAGAATCCCATTAGAAAAAATCCTACTGTCGGATCGGGGGGTTAAAACTCGTGGAAAGTGCACCCGTCGTGTGTAACTTGTAGTAGATAGTAGCCGGTACGTGTCAGACTTTAGTCATCGGCACAACAGCACACACGGCAAGTAGATGCTTTCTATGCATTTCATTCGATTCCCACGATTTTCAGCTACTTTGAATATATATGTATAGACTGTCTATATAATGTATATACAGGGGATTGATATATGTATAGGGGTACAAGCTAAACTTGTAGGTACAGCTATATCCTCTTGCAAAATCAATACTTCGATTGGAGCTGGTACGAATAGTTGGAGTCGAATTAAAAAAAAAAAATCCACCCCATAAGCCGAACCGCGTTCAATTAATTACTTCGCGTGAGAGATCAGTCTGCTTTTTGGCACCGAACGAAAAATTTGCCTACCTGTCGGTAAATCGCGGCTGTGTGATGGGGGTGGGGGGAGGGGGGTGGTAAATGATCACCCATCGACGATACCAATTTTTTTTAATCTCCCTCAAGGCAACTTTCGGTTTTCGTTAATTAGTCTTTTTTTTTAATAAAAGCGAATACGATGACTCGATAACTTTCGTACTGTTATCCGATATATTTGTTGGCTTCGTTATCATTATTCTTATCCGTCGTATCATATAACGCTTGTGTCGCGAAATTACAGATTTCATACGTGACCCCCATTGAAATTGCCTGTATATCTGCAAAATAGCAGCTGTCAACTGTACAGAATAAAATTGGACGTTCAAGTGAATTTATTCGCGTTCTATGAAAATACATCGTTATTTTAATCTCCACTGTTGGCGACAGCTCTAATTGACCTCGTATTGTCAACTTTTACGGTAACATCCATCGACGATTGCGACGATTAGTCAGCATCGCGGAATAAATTTTTACAAAATTTTGAAATATTTTCTGTACCACACGTTCGCCGTTACACGGATCTCAAGGAGTATTAATGATTACCGGATATGTACATACGTACACGAGAGTCATTAGGATAGCGCCATAGTGGGGTATCTATCTATGCTCTGTATGTCCTATATGCGTCGAATGACGTAACGCCTGAAAACAATGGCCAGTTGTGCACCGAGACTGAGGTATTGTCTGTGCCGACGACAATAGCAGTTTGATATCAGGTGTGTTCGTAAACTGCATAAATCATCGTTCACGCCATCGTCATGCGTACAGATAACCCATAGCAACGTCATTGACAATGACTTCCGCTTACGTCATATCCAAAACCGTATGATTCCGCCGTGACGGTACTCGACGATTTTTGTTGGAAATATTTTGTGGACGTCATTAAATTTTTTTTTTATATTTTCATCAACACGGGTTATTGAGGCTAGTGTGGATGTAGGGAGATTTTTTTCCTGAGATTTTTACAATCCCCCCGCCCCTTCATTCCTATTCCATCCCTTACCACTTCTCTTATCGTATACTATCTTTTGAATGCACCTGTATAGCGGACATTGGTAAGATCCCAAGGATATGTCTATAGAATTTTCACAAGGGCGGATACTCACCGTGCATTTGGGCGCTGACGTCCCCTCGAGTTTTACGTAAGGGATGAACCCGTCGAGAATACAAATTGATCTGTAGGTGTTACGTATGCAGCGAGCTGGTGTTACTTGGGTTGTTTTCAATGGGCGATATTTAGAAGAAAAAATTTTTTTTTCGTTTTTCTTACCAAGGGTTAACTTTTGTGCGCTGGCTTGCTGGTCGGAAAGAGTAACACTCGATTGCTGTTTGTCATTCCTTGATCTACTTTAGGAACAGCCTTAAGGTGCTTCTACGGATGGTCCTGGAAACTCGAGTTTCGAACTTGATGAAGTTACGGGCTATTTCGAACTGACGACATTATGCGAAAGTTCGGCTGGTTCCGTACAGGTTAAGATGCTTTCTCGTGTAGGATTTCTGAGAGTTTGGTCTGTCCCTGATGGTTTCTATGCGGTTAGTGGTTGCTGTGCTATGAGGTTCACTTGAATTTCCTGTGTTATTGGCTATTATTAAGGCTTGTACGCATGAATTTTAGGTGATTTATTTATTATTTTCTTTTTCTTTTATTGAATTTTTGAAAACGCTCTCGTCCATTAATCCTGAACTTGCCGAATGACGATATACGCGTCCCCCCGCCAGCTATAACGATATTTCTATTGGATACGACCGTAAAGCCCGTACTACAGTTTCTATGGGTCTGCTCAATGATACGTATATAACTCTGTCGTTGAATTGATTTGATTTTCAAAATGGCATCGGGGTTTCGATTGAATGGAATAAAAAAATGAAATTCCATAGGAAGTTTAACGCGTTCGCGACGGAATTGCGAAACGTCAGCTTTGCGTACAGCAGCCTAAGGAAAAACGGCATATGGAAATTTTTATTCTTCGGTTGATCTTGTATGAATATGTAATATTTGTGGATTGATAAATAAAGTTGAAAAATGTTAAAAAATTTCTTTATATATTATCTCTTGTCTGAGTATCCCATGGTATAATTGGCTTTATTTAAAAAAAATGTTTATCTTCATGAAACTTCGCCTTTATACTTGCATTAGTTATTTCTGCCATCTAGGATTTAACGTGCGTCGTAGATGGCGCTCGCTTCGTTTACCTAATCTTATGTTAAAGGCGCACGAATCCCTGATTCGGCTTGATGAGACGCGAAATTTTGGGTAACGCTCATTCGTATGCACGCGACGTTACGGCGACGACGAGTTTTCCTACCGCGACATACTAGAAAGGATTACATTTGTCGCTGAGAATTCCGTGAACGTCCCGACTCGATTCGCTTGCATGTGGATGCTGCAATTTTTCCTCGTATCGCCAACACCCTTGCATATACATATACACACACTGCAATGTAACAATGCTTCATGCAAGAAAATCCACCTTCTATCAATAATTGAAGACTCACCCTAAATAATTCAAATCGCAACAGTTACATTATTCCGAAAGGAATAGGAAACATTTATTTTTAAAGAAAATTCCCAAAAAATATTTTAGTATATACCAGTTTCATATTTATTATATTACATCATTGTACAGAATTGAAGATGGTGGAAGATCGATTCCTCCTCAAAAATTCTTATGCGTTCCGATACTGTCAATCTTTTCGATATATCCAATCAATCGATTCCTGCTTGGATGACCAAGCACGGCCGAGTTTTCGAGCAATTTTTAAAAAAATAATAATATCATGAAATAATTTCGAAAAATAATATCGATCCTCCACAATCGATCTTCTCCATCCCCATCAGAAGTCCCAGTCTTCGATAATATCCTCAGGCCACGACAAGGGGTGCACTGTAGGCAGCAGCAGCGTAGTACGGATAAGCCGAGTAAGCGGAGTAAGCATAGGGGTAGGTGTAGGGTGCACTGTAGGCAATAGGGGCTGCATAGGAAGTGTATGCAACTGGTGCAGTGTAGGCTGCACTCAGAAGGAGGCCCCGCTTGTCCCGCGGTGCTTCCGGCGCGGCGACTTCCTGTTTGTTGGGCTCGATGGTCTCCGCGTCCAAGGGCTGCTTATCGGCAATAACGAAAGCAACGAGAGCGAGGAGAACGAAAGCCTGTACAAAAATTTTTTTTAATTCGTAAAAATCGTAAAGTTTCCATAAAACTTACACGATCGATAAAGTCGATCGATATCGATTTCGCAAAATCGGCTTCAATCGATCACAATTTATACTCACGATGCACTTCATGTTGATTTTTTGGAGTTTTCGATGCTACTCAAGGGTTGCACGACTGTCGAATGATGCTTGTACTTTTGCTACGACCGGCTTATATACCCATTCGATCATCCGTACATCGATCATGTAGCGCGTGAGGCGATTTTCAATTGACACTCTAATTTTTTTTTTCGTTCGTGTATTGGTACCATGTATGCTACGCGTTACGCCAGCCAATCCTATTGTTCCGTAACGGCGTCGTGCGCCTAGGTGCCCCAACGCCAGACGCTCCGATGGAATGCGTCCGTATGCACGTGTATTACTCGGTAAGGTTGCACGTCGCATTGCTACGTCGAGTAGGTCTTCGAGTTGAGCAATGCGTCCTTGGCCGTTGGCCAAATACAAACGAAAGTGTTTGACAATCATCGCGTAATCGAGGCCTCAGAATCGATTAAGGTTCCTCGAACCTCTAAAGTACCGAACTAAGGTTTTTGTGTATTTGGGTTGCTGCTCGATCGGACACGACCTTCTTCATTTCGATTATGCAAAAGAGTCTCCTCCCTGTAGTGGTCGGTACGAGGTTTTAATAACGATGGTTCGTGTCCTTGCTAAATGGGATTCGCGTTCTTTAATTGGGAGCTGTTTTAATTTTAATTACGCCAAGTGCTGCCGGGGTGGAGTCCCTTAGGAAGTGTTTTATCATATTCTAAATACGGGCTGCTTAATTCCGAATTTTGACTTTGGCACGTGTCTACGGCTCTCCCTATGGTCCTTTGGACAGATGGAGCTTCAGTATCTTTCGAACTGGGCAATTTTTATCGTCGTCTCGAAAATTTTCGTAAGTTCTTTTCTTTATGGATTATTTTTTTTATACTCAGGGCGGGTTCTAAGGGGCTCGCGAGTTTAACCCAAAGTCGAGTATACTGAGTTACGTGTTTTTGCTAATTAATCAGTTCGCGATGGGACAGGGGTTACAGGGTCGGAGGATGCGAAGAGGCTGAAGATTGGCGAGAGCGAGATCGTATCAGGGGTTGGGCAGGGATAAAAAGAATTGAAAAAAATTTAATCAACGAATTCACAGACGCCGATTGGTTATTGCCGAAAATAATAGTCAGGACTTTGGAAATTTGTCACGTGAATTTCTTTTTTGAGTAATGAAATTCCATTTCTCGATGGGTGGTATTTGCAATCGTTTCGTCCTCTGGGTGCGTTAGGCTGCACTTCTGAGGCGCTGCAACGAAACAGCTGAGCGAGTCTCGTAGAGAATTCGAACGACGGACGGTATTTCTCTTTGAACTCTCGTCAGCGAGAGGTCTGTGCGTTCGTGTGCCTGGTCAATGCTTGAACCGGCGTAAGCAGCGAACGTGGCAAAATAGAAGCCGCTGGGTTTGGTCGGATTGGAGTACAGTAGTTATACAGTGTGTGTGGAGAGCATGAAAACGTCAAGAAAACGAAACATGGGCTTTTGGAGGTTATCGTTTAAAATTTCTTCGAATTTCCCGCCTCTATCGCAAAATGTCGCGCGCTGATTTATACAACGCGCGCTTGACTTTCCGTAAGGACTCTGGGTATAGGGAATGGATATTGTCCTTTGTTATAGATCGTCTTTCGCGAACAGCTTAATCGCTTATTACTTGCCAAGATACAGATGTCAGTTTCTCATTGACGTTTACGACAGGGATTACAATGGCGTCTGATACCGTCTCTCAGCTTTTTATACGCTACGTATCAATTTTCCAGACGGTCCAGAGAACGCATTAACGGAATATCCTGTTGCAAGGTCTGTTTTGGTCCTGAGGTATCCGTCGATCGCGAAATTAACTTGCTGCTCCGTTTAGCTTGTAATTCATTGCTGACTCTGTTATTGTTGCGAATGCTACTTTGGGAAATATTAATTTCTTGGCTGTAAGTCGACTGACGCTCATTGTTCGCGCTATCCTATTCATTCAGTTAAGTCTACCCGTTAATTTCCTCACCCTTCCTCCTCTTTGGAGCTATCTGTGCGATTATTATTGCGACCTTTTTTTTTGCAAATTTTTATCGTTTATAATTCGGGAGGATTTTTCCTTTTTTTTAAATCTTTTTTTGCACGTTTTTTTTTCACGTTAGTTTCGAAAGCGTCCGCCGTGACGAGTGACGCTGCGCGCGCACTGCGTTATTACCTGTTCGCAAAGAGAGTGGATAAGGAAGGGAGTGAAGACGGTTGGAGGCGGAGGAGAGGAGGTGAAAAAAAAAGACTAATGAAGAAAAGAGGTAGAGAACGATGGCTTCTGGTACACAGACTCAAATTGACGAGATGAGAGCGCAGTCGCCAGAGTACCTTCATTGTTTCGTCGTTCTTTAGAAACTCTTCGCATTAGCGTCGTGATTTAGCACAATGGGCTCCCTTTCGCTTAGCTACCAGCAGGGTCGCAGTGACTGTGCCCTGGCGTTGCTGATGTTGCCGCTGACGCTGGCGTCGCTGGTGTCGCCACTGACGCTAGCGTTGCTGATGTCGCCGCTGACGCTGGCGTTGCTACTGTTATTGGTATCTCGGACGAGGTGGTGATTGGTGGAGCCAATGCTGGTGCTGCTACACCGTTCTTGTTTTTTTACACCCTTTAGTTCTTGAACTGAAATCAGCAGCCCCTGGGGACGTTGGGTTGTTTGGAGGTAAAATGTAACAAGATTTCACCGGACGTTAAAATTTGGACTAAAGCTGGACCAGATTCGTTTGTTGATATTGCAATTTTTTATCTTAACGCAAGATTTTTGATTTTGAAACATTTTTCTTTTTTTCGATTGACAAACTTTCTTTCGGACTGCCCAAGGAATATGGTAAGTGTCAACTTTTCAAAGGGGACCCTTACAGCTAGCTCAGGCTTACGTAGGGGATGAATGGGGGGTGGTCGATGATAAGAGTATCAATATTTGATTTTCTTTAGTGTATACTCGCTCGAATCTACTTCGTGGCTGTGGCATCCCCGTAATATTAACTTCGGTCTACGTAACATCCGGATGAACTTGCTATCGGGTGAAATTTCAATCCGCCCTTTCAGCTCGTATTCTCTGCTATTTTTTTTTCAAAAAAAGCTTTCCATCAACCCCCAAATCTGTGCTCATCACGAAGGTACATCATGGCACTTTGCTAAGATTCGTCCCGATCGGATAATAATTTCATAGAGACTCTCACACCCCTAAAATTTACCAGATGCATCCCCCTTATCTGCATCCCATCGAATTTCAAAGATGCCGTAGCGACTCCGACACGTCTGGCGTATTTAAAGTATATACCGTAGCCAGGTAGCCAGACACCCAAAACTACCCTTAGAGTGCGCCCAGCCTGGCTAAGTTATTTCAAAGAGGTTATATCACGCAAAATATGCTGCTGTAAGTGAAAAAAGTAATAATGAAAGCCTAAGCTTCGATGAGAGGAGGCTTTAGGTTAAGAAGTATATTATGATGGGGGGAAGGGGGGTGGCGGAGTCGAGATGTGGCTATCTTCGTATAAGGGAGTGTGCTCTGGATGCTGGGAGGGAGGAGGCGAAATACAGAAAGCAGAGGCCATGGTGAGGAATGACGAGTATATATATATATAGCAAGGGTGATGAAACTACCCCTCCCCCCCCCCAGAAAGAAAAGGGTTTTTCTCTCCCTTTGGACGTCTTAACTCTCACATCTCTCAGGAGGGTAATATCTTCTGGCTTCTCGCGAGATTATGGGGAATCGGGGGGAATCGTCAAACGACGAATTGTTATCGAGCCCTGAAAGGATTCTTCATCCCTTGGGAACTGTTATCGATGTAGGGGGTAGTTGCG
The DNA here is from genome assembly GCA_030142635.1 of Trachelus troglodyta. Classification (NCBI taxonomy): domain Eukaryota; kingdom Metazoa; phylum Arthropoda; class Insecta; order Hymenoptera; family Cephidae; genus Trachelus; species Trachelus troglodyta. The sequence goes on along the minus strand of JARQTJ010000604.1, from coordinate 585,630 downwards.
TATGGATTCTCGACCCAATTTCTCTTTAACGTCCAAGAATGAGTATCGGCGATAAATTTTATTGATAAAAATTTATTGAGTTTTTAAAATTGTTTCGTAACTTAATTGAGTCCGACGATACAAGGGATGGCGTCATCCCCTGTCGATCGTTATCGATCGGATAATTCGACGGGCCTCGATAACCGCGGTGTATGACGATTTCATGCGACGATATAGAACCGGAAGTACATGCTGAGACCCTACCGGAAGGACTCTTGGATTTACGAGCAAAGCCGAGGGCGATTGGTGAAATTGGGGGATGAGGGGGATTGCTCATCCCTTATTTTTCCTCCCATGCGTTCAGCGCCTGTGTATACGTATGTGTATTTGGCTGCTTTATTCCTCGGTACAAGCTACCCTACAGTTTACCCCCTGTAGTTGGACCCCCTCCCCCCTTCGAACCCAACAATCATCCCCATCAGTAACCACGTCGAACGTCCGGCTTAGGGGTTGGTCTCGCTTTACGAGTTTCCTGCTATACTTGTACGCAATTACGTTCTTCCCCATTTTCAGTATATTTACACCCGGGTGCATTCTCACGTCCTTTTGGGATTGTGATATTTTTTTTGAGTTGTAAAAAAAATAATAAAAATAAGGTATTCCCCTCCTTTCCCCCCTTTTCCAAGGACACGCACGTGCTACCCTCTAATTATTAATAGGGTTGAAGTCTTTAAGCCTCGGCGCGTTGTCAAAATCTTTGTCGCTCAATGTCGCTGGTTAATTGCTGCTATCCAAAGGGAGGAAATATATTGTTCCTTCATTAAATGCAATCACGGGGCGAGAGTTTTATGGCTCAGCAGACGTTTTCGCTGCTAGCGCGCGGTAGCCCGACGTTCTGGTAAAACCGGAAGGGGTGGCAGCAGCTTGTCGTTATTGCATCGTGGGGGGGGGGGGGATGCGGCAGGGTCTGCAGGTTGGAGAAATAAAAGCGAATCTCCAACTATTTTCTAACGTTTATTTCGGTACCTTTCATAATTGCGTGCTTGTGATACTTAAGGGTGCAGATCGCCAACCCTTAAATTTGATGGGCTATTGAATTACATATTTTTTTCCTCTTTCGGCCGAAAATCCCTCAGAAAATTCTTTTAAAATTCTTGGCTGATATCGGAATAGATTTATTTTTATATCTACCTTGAGTTTTTGACAATTTAAAAAAATTGTTTTACTCTTTCATTCGTATTCGAAAATTGTAAACGCGAGCGGTTGCAAAATTTTTTGCAAAAATTTATCGTTGCTCTTATTAACACCTACTTTCCTGATGTTGCTTCGGGCTTACGTGAAATGGGCAATGTCGGTCGGGTCTATAGAATTTTACCTCAAAGGCATACTCGACTCTTCGCCTTACTTCCGGTTGGAGTGCGCCAATTTTTTTAGAGGATTTTATTTCTTTGCGAAAAGATAAAAGTTTTAAGGATGACGTAATTGATTCTACGGAATATTGTTAGGTCGGTAAGGTAGGAATAAGCGTAGGTATAGTTATATATGTATACGTGCTTACGTAACTTGCAAAATAGGAACGTTACAACAAGTAAGGAGAGTTTGAAATTGCAAAAGTTCCATGCCACTGCAATTTCCTACTGTGGAATTGAAGTTCGGGTTCTATACCGTCGAAGACGCCGACGTCGTCTTGACGGGAAGGTGCCGACGTCTGCCTTTTTGCCTCCGCCGCTATGATGGGCTAAGACGGTGGCTCCTCGACTTGGCAAACTATTACGCTTCGGCGTACTTTTCGTTTTTCTTATTTCTCTTTTTTCGTTTCCCGTTCGGTGAAAATATGAGATTCGCCAAGACTCTTAAGCATCTGACACTTTAACAGCACGAGTGGCAGTACTTATCTTTGTCACATGGGGAACGCGTGCATCGTCCACATGTGGCGACCGAGAATAAGTAAAGGAAAAAAAAAGAAATTTCCGAAAAAAAGTATACGTGTGCGAAGTAAATATTTCTTCTTAACTTTGTAAGTGAAACGTCAAAACTTTTACCGAAATTCATTTTTCTTCGAATACTTATGATTTTACTTTTTTTTGTATTCCGGTGAAATAAAATAGTAAGGGATGTCCAAAGCAAGGAGCCACCGCCCTGCTCCCAAGGGACGAAATGGTCTGCGTCTGCCGTTTTACTCTCCCACGGAAGGGTGGTTATTTTTTTCATGGAAACTATTCATAAGGCCGAGTCTACGATCGACAGAGTGCCGTGGTTACGCCGTGAAATTTGGTATTTACGTCGGAGTTATCCTTAACCGAGTATCGGGAATGGCATTTGGGCTGACGGTGACTGACGGCGCCGGTACGAAAACCTCCCTCTGTCCGTCTCAAGCCCGTCGGCGACTGGCTTGTCCTCGGGGCTGTGAAACTTCTGTCGGCTTTCATTGAGGGAAGCGTCGCGGCGCCTCCGCCATCAAAGGTCGCCACAGTATAAATACCCGTGGCGCCGTTCGCCCGCCCTCCTTTACGCGTCGAGTCGCCGACGTCGACGTCCCCGGCAAAATTTTCACAGATTTTCATCCCTTCGAATTGGCTCCGACGATAAGGGCCGCACTGGGATAATCCCTGAAATACGTTCTGAAGCCACCCTACGTTATACCTATATATGGGTATGTATATGTACATACCTGAAGCCGCCACCTTCTATATAGAACTAAACCCACCCTTGCGCATCCCCTGGCCATTCATGGTAGCCATGACAAACCAATCCCGTGGATCTGAAGCCTCGGTGGTCAGTCCTGTGGACTAACTTGGATCAAAATGAATTTCTACTTAGCGCGACGACACGTGATCCTTTTTCATCCCTTATTCATATAATAGTCCAACCCTCGAAATTCCTTAAGTTTCCGTTGGCGTTTTTCACGTTAATAAAAATCGGCGGGCAGCTTACGTACTAAAAGACGGAAGAAAAAAATGTAAGTCCTGCGAGCGTAAGAATTTTCCACCCCTTCCTTTACCTTCTTTTCATCCCTTGGGGCACGGAAGTTAACGAGCAGAATTTCGCGAGGCCGCTGATTCCTCCCATGCATGTAAACACACGTGCCTGCTCCGACGTAAGGAGGCCCTTTCAGGCTCAATTTTTATTTACAATAGAAACCGCGAGCCTCCCTCACTTGCGTAACACGGAGACGTAATTCAGTGGGTGAATAGGGGATGATAAAATATGGAGGGTTCTGACTTTCCGACTTGCGTCATTGAGTAGCGCAGTGGCGAATGTGCTGACTACGTGGATTTTTTTACCGAGGGGTAGTTTGGGGGGTGAGACCACATTTCTGCATTTGTCGTGCCGAAAAAATACAGTGGGTTCGTTAAGCAGAGAATTTTGTGCGTAAAATAAAAAAATGTGAAAAATTATTCTTCATCCCCCTCCTTCGCCAACCCCCCCCCCGCCCCATCATAAAAATTGTAATTTTTTTCTCTCTTCCGTCTACCGTAAGAACTCGCCAACCCTCATGTGACGAACGTACGTACGATACTCTCGAGACCCCATTACTCTTCTAATGGCTACCTCGTAAACTGGTAATTCACCTTAATAATGAGCATCTTGCACGTCACCCCTGTCATGTAACAAGATTTCACGTTCTTTGCATCCTGTGACACTCTCTCCCACCTCCCATCTTCTTGGCACGTACTCAGGACAGTCGCCATTTTGTATTGTTCCTTCTAGCCGAGTTTACGAGACACCGTGTATAAGGAGATGGCATATATAAAGAGGCCCCCATTATTTTGCCTATTGACTTTTACCACCCTCACTTCGCTTTCATCCCTTGCAATATATGGGAAAATAAATGAGCCCTCGTTCACGAGTATCATTCGTGCGTTAATCGTAAAAAGACACATAACGCATTCGTATTAAACTTAACGAGTATTTGCACATAAGGAAAGACCTGTTCGAACATAAAAAAAATATTCCCAAATAAAATTTAATTATCCATTGGATAATTCTTCGTCTTCTTCTTTCGGATCCTTGTTGGCTTTGACGTCCTTCTCAGAGGACCAAGGAATTGGATAATTCAGTTTTGATCTTGCAATTTCAACTTGCGTTCCCAAAATACGTTCAATTTGATTCATCCAGTTGTTACGGGGAACCTGGCGCCATCTACAATTGCGCGTAAAACTAACACGGCCGTAATACCTATATTGTTATGGAGAAGCCATGTGACTGCGTCCAACGTGAGTTATGGCCCTTTTAAAAGGAAGAGCGTGACTTTCGCCGAAAAATTCCGACAGGCGGCAGCACCTTCTATCTCCCCCCTCTTATTTCATGGCTGACAAAGCTCGTATCTCGTATGCCGGCCGGGACAGTCAATTTTATTGCTGACTTTACTTTTATCCGGTAATAGCAATAAGTTTCAACCACGTGCGACGCTAATGACTGTTGCTGCGTTTATCTGACCTAACCTAACCTTAGAAACAAGATACGTAACGTTCGTTGCCTTTTACATCCGTCTCGGTATACTATTGCTGGATCAGCAATTTAACGTAGCACGCTATTATAGTATGTTTGATTATTTATTTTTTGTCTTTTTTATTATTTTTATTATTACCAGCAATAATTCACTCAGCGATGCTTCTATTGCTTGTCATATTTTCGCTCTGAAAAATTAATGCAGAAACGACTGCTCTGTCTCTATACCTGTCTCGTAATTGCTCACGGAAGTGAACCCGGCTTAATCATCGCTGAAAATTATTACCCTTGTGATATAAACGTCACGACATATTAATGCCTGCACTAAACGTCGTATATAACATTGAGTCACGTTACTCCTTTCAGAAATTTTAAAAATTCCGGAATATCTCGATACGCCACTCCTTATCTTGTTAACGTTTATGATCACCGATAACGACAATTCCTTTGTTTCAGGAAGCTCCGAAAATCCACCCTTGCGTCTCTCGGTGAGTTTTTAAGCTGAAATTTCAATATTATTTTATTGGCCCAACTGTACAGTGAATGTTTTACGGCGTGTACTTATGTGACGCATTTTTAATGCTGTTCACTCCGTAGGATTTTTTATATCAATTTTTGCAATTTTTTTAAATCTCGATTCACATTCATTTCGTATGTAGCTTTCGATATAATGTGCGATTGGGGGTGACAATTTTCTGTGGTTAATATATTTATTAATAATTATTGTCGATACATAAATTTTAATTAACTCCTTTTAACTCGTTCACAGTCCTCTGGGGAAAGTGTCATTAGCAAAGTGTCAATTTTGATATTTATATTTGAAATTTGCGTCAGGCTGCGTGTGTCATAAGTGTCATAAGTGACGTCACGTATCAGCGACTTCATTAATTTATTTATAACGACCAAATTGACACTTCGACTGTCAAACGAGCAGCGTACTTGCCATTAACCCTTTTGTATTCCATATAGCCTTTTATATTTCTGAATTACACTAAAGACACATTGATACGTATAATAGTACTGATAAAGCTTGGTTTTTACATTTGATGACGTCACGAAGCGGCATTACGAAATTTTTATTGATCAACTTTCCACATGATTCTATTACATATCGAAAGAGGATATCATGTATTTGATAAAAAAAATGGGTTCTACATCATTCAATGATTTTTTGTCTTTGCATTAATAAACGTTAATATCCACATGAATTAATTAGTAACAAAAATTCTCTTTTTATTCGATTCCCTTAATGCACAAGTTACGGGAATTAACGAACCGATAACCAATAATCGAACGTGACTTTTACTCGTGGGTATTCCTAATTGTCTAATTGGAAATTGGAATCGTGGATAATTATCCCGTTATAAGGAGTAACTGAACCGAGGATTATGTGGCTTATAAAAAATGTACCCGGTATTCGGTAATATGCCAATGTAATTACTCGATAAGAGTAGAGAAAAAAAATAGGTAAAAAAGTTTAATTCATGTAACTCGGCCGCCCGAGACATTCTGTGCTATTTACTTTGCTTTAATTAAGCTGAAGGTCGTAATTGCAGCAAAACGTTGAGACAATATACATATATATTAATCAACATGCTGCACTCATATGCATACGTGTATATCTGATTGAATGAAAGAAACTTGAATTTTCCAATCGATAAATAACAAAACCGTAGCTACGCAAATGTAAGCACCATTCATCAATGCTTGTCAGTCCGATCTTATCGATCCGTCGATAAGTAATTTTAATGGAATCGATTGGCAATAGGATGTGCGAGGGGAGGGGGTGCGGAGGTATTTGACAGGGTGTCCAATAGCAATATTGCGAAATCATGTGCGACGCCTAGATTCCAAAATATTGACGCGCGCGAACGATAATTCAAAATTCCCGCGTAAAACGCAGGAGTGGCTCCGTCCAGTGGAAGCATTGCGAATGACACAGGAAGTCATTGATTATCGACCAGAGTAATCAGCGGGATATATCGATGCAATTGATATGGACGTAGCGAAACCTTTTTTTATTTCTTATTTTAATTTCCTTCTTTTCTTTTGCCGGAAAAAAATTTCTTTTCAAAATTTCACTATTTCGTGAATTTTTAACAATCGATGTTAACTGACGATCGATTTATCCTAAAGTCCACGAAATCCACTTTAATGGATCGCTATTACGGCTGACAGGGGATGGGAAACTTGGCGAATTCCGAGCGTCTCCTTGTTCGAAGTTTCTCATGCTTAACGTTAACTGCAGACGAGGAATCTAATTCGTGCTGAATCTAATAAAGCTAACTGAAGGGGTGGATGGTGGGTGGGAAGGAGACAGAGGTAGACAGCAGGTCTCGAATGAACACGTTAAACCGCCGTCCAAGTATCAGTAACCTGTAGATCCCTATTTCCTTATTCAAAGCTCGAACTATCCTTTAATCCAATTTTTATAAGGGTTGTCGGCTAAGGGATGAAATTTTTGATCGAACTTACTTTCCGCTTTACTTCGTTGCTCGATGATTACCAATTGGTAAGGAGAATCCGTTAAATTTTGATCTCGTCGATAAATTGGACTATTGATGAAATTTTTTCTCAACCACCCCTCCTCCCCCCTTCACCTCTTGCCGATAATTTACTTCTCACCCTTTACCCTCAATCGTGCGGAAACGCGAGGTTATAAGTCCAGGAGGCGAGTTTCTATATGAGAAAGGGTTTTATCGTAGGTTTTTTTTTGAATTATTTGGAATTCTGTAGGTTATCGTATTCGTGAATTAATAAGGGTGAAAGATAAAGAAATGGAGTAACTTGTTGGAAAAAAAGAACTAAATAAAGAAACGAAAGTTTTTCGCTTTATCTCAAAGTCCGCCGTACCTGTTGGGGAAACTTATTAAATAATTCCGAGAATTGGACGTGTTTGAAGAAACGAGGGGAAGGAAGCTCTATGTAATTCTTGTGGCTCGTACAGTTTGTAGAAAAAATTTCTTTTTTTTATTGCACTTCTTAAAAGTTAGTTTTTTTTTCACCCCTAAAACTGTATCGACGAAGAGACGGGAAGTTTATTATAGTTTTTTTTAGGTTTTCCATTGTTGCTGTCAGCGATAATAATAATGGTGACTGGTATATATTTTATTTTGTCAATCCGAGACTCCCTAGGGATCCCAGACAGAGATCTAAGAACTATCTTGAATTTACTAAAGTAGATTTACTACAAGGGTAGTAGTTGCTGCAGTGGGTGTTACCACCTAAAAAATTTCAAATTCCGATCACGCTTCTACTATTGGTTCATTAGACGGCGTAGACCCAAGTATTTTACTTGCGTTGACTGTACTTAACCCAAAGTCGAAAAAAAAATCCTTGATTTTCCCGTTCTGACGGCACGAAGTTTGCCGACCGAAATCGATACTCACGAGCCGAAGCTTCGAGTAAATATAACGTCGATTCGAAAAGTATCTGAAAAGGCAAAAGCCACCTTTTCACGAAAAATCTTCAGTCGATCTTCCAATCTGCATTTTCATCAAAAAAAAAATATCGTCTGTCCTTGATACCGATTTGGATCCCCTCGGGTATCCGTTTACCTCCTAGACCTAGATGCTAGCTCCCGATACGCCTGCTCCAGGATGATTCAGGAATACCTGGAATTTCCGGCACGTACGGAAATGCGTGCACACGTTCGCAGGAACGGGGACTGGTTCATTTCGCATTCCTGGCATCCATTCTCGATAGCTCTGGCCCGGTTCCTCTCGTACTTATTTAGATGATCCCCTGAGTCCAGGTCGAGGAACGTGGGAAGCTTGAGTTAGTTCACGTAAGGTTGAAAAAAAAAATCAATCAAATAGGGAAATTGCAAATTTTTTTCGCCATAATGCAAAATCAGCACTTCCCCTGTCGCTAGACCACTTTTAACATTTTTTGCATTCCTGATCTCGACAAGGCAGCCAGTATGATATATCAGGGACGCGCAACGAAAACAAGCACCCTTAGGTATAACCGGCATAAATTGCCAATTACGAATACTGTAAACGCACGTTAATCATTCCTACGTACAATAAGTTCTGTATCGCTGGAGCAATTCGCGAAATCATTCTGCCGTGTTGCTTACTAAATTATCCGTGCTAGTGGTAATTTCAGATTCAGTTACGCATTTAGATCTCGGCGAGTCACTCGCGCGACGATTCGCACAATTTTCATGAATTAATAAAGCATATCTCATTTTCCGTACGATAATCAGGGACGATAATATTAAAAAATTTACCCTGAAACGTGTTTCAGGGCATACCTTTTTTTTGTTACCGATAATTCATACTTTTTTAACCCCTAGTGATTTTCAGCCTTCGATTCGTCTAAGGGATGAACGTACAGGGTTACGACGGGACACCCTTCGCGGATTTACTGACGTCCACCTTCTTAGTTCTCTTACGGCATAATATTCCTTATGTTTTATTCCCTAGCAATGCCCACTCTTTTACTACAGTATATGCCGAGTCCAGTCCCAGTCATGGAAATTCGATCGGCCATTGATCGTGTCGAAGAGCCTCTCTATATTTTACAGTATATCTATACCCGTATTACAGCTGTAAGGGCGCATATTTTATCAAAGGATCTCAATGAATTCCGTACGGTAGTAAAGAAGAGCATAAGGGGACGGAAGAGCAAGGGAGGAAGACTGGGGAGATTTAACACAGATGACCATAGCATAAATGTTATATGGGGGATTTGACCCATCGTTCTTGTTCCTCAAACTTATGGCGACCATAAATGCTGCAGACCGTGCGGGATCGAATCGATAACTTTGGAAAGGACTGCTGACTAGGAAAAAAAATTCTCTGGACGAATTTCTTTTTTTTCAGAAAATCATCGAAAAATACCCAACGGATCTTACTGTTTGTACTCGAGAGAAATTTCACTCTCTTTTCTTTAACGAAGTTACTACTGTTATGAAAAATATACAGGCTGTCGCGAAAATTCTTGATTTCGTGAAATTACCTCGATGACCGATGACACTGTTATTAATTTCTATATATAGATATGTATTCTGCGAAAGGGGTGGGTCTTTGAAAAATCAATGCCGTGGGGTTGGAAACGGTAAAACTTTTAGCTTGACGGATGCCCGGGACTCTGTATTCTTTGCAACCCCCCTTAGGGGTTAATCGTTGCTGTGTATCTCTTGACCGAGATGTCTTATGTCTGGAATTAAGATGAAAGGGCCCAGAGGTGGTACAGTTGGTAGAGAGATTTTTTAAAATGAGAATTACTTTCTAGGGTTAACGAGATAGCATTAACTTTAAAAAAAAAACAATGGTTCATTCGTTGTGACTGTATTTTTTAATGTTTTTAGATTTTTGTATATATATACCTATACGTGGCAGGGTGCTGATTGTCATATGAAAAATGATCGATTATTTTTTTACTTTTCATTGTCACGACGGTTTTTTTTTCGGACTCCCAATATTTCTGTTAACGTTATATTTGGGTGAGAACTCTGATATCGTTTATAGATAACAATACTATTGTTATTGTGAGTATATTCAAAGTGAGGTTACTGCGATGAAAATAACAAAATCCATTGAAGTTCGTTGAAGCGCAGAGCGACGCTCGACGTCGTTTCCATTCATAGTTCTGTTGTTATTACTTTCGATCATGCACGTGATACAGTGCGTGTGTTTCTGTATATGTTATTAAAATATTCTGGGGAAAACTCCAAAATCACCGTACAGACGGTTTTATGGAATGTAACAAAAATTTTGTTAATTTTCACCCCGTTAATCTTGCCTCGGCGATAATAAAAAATGTCTTATCAAGCTTTGTCGATATTATGTCAATGAATAAAAAAAAGCCGGCCGACTCGCTTCCAATAACTTTTTAATTAATAATCATTTTTCCGTGCGGTCAGATGCAAATGAATTTTTATTTTTTCATTGAAGCCAGCCCGTCGATCTTTATATAACTTCGACGCAATTAAATTGCGAAAATTTGATAATTACGCGCCCTTTCAAATTCAACGTCACGCACGTCGCGTGTCACGCATGTGTAATGTAATACGTTGGCATTCTACCAATTTTTGAATTCGTGCGTGGAAACGGCTATTTCGACTGGGTAAAAATAAGATGTTTGATGCACTCGAGGGGGGGGGGAAGGGGTGGTTAATGCATATTCACACAGAAAAGTCAATTCCGGAAATTCTAATCTCTAATGTATTCGGAATCGCTACGAAAATTATAATTATGCAGGATCCGAGTAATTAAATTAATAATTACAGGAATAGGGGATGATTTATGGATCAGATAATTAACGTATGGAAAACGTGTGTGGGTTAAATAATTCGTGGACTGCCAGAAGGTTTTAGCGTGAAGTAAATGTAAAAGAAAAAAAAAGTAACGCAACGTTAGAATAAACCAGGTAAGATCGCGACCCCGTAAATTGGCTAATACGTAAAAGTCGAAAGTTTTATGAAAAATGAGAGAGTTCACCCGGCCGAGAGTCACCTTGCCGTAAAATTGGACCATTAGGGTAAACGGGTCAATTTTTAATTGCCACCCTTAAAAGCTAACCGCCGCAATGACGTCGGTAAGTAGACACTCATATCTTGACGTGAAACATTTTTTTTTATCTTTAGAAGAAATTCATAAAAAATATTTTTTTTTATTTCACAGTCCTTCAATTTTATTTCCGTCATTTTTACTTTTCCACCGTCTCAACCGACTGACGCCAAAATAATTGTATGAATTTGTTCGCGAACGATCCCTCTTTTTTTATTTCTTCATTTCCCTTACTCGCCATCCATACCTAGCCTTACGTACCTATAGCTATGTAAATCAACCCTTGTCTCGAAAAAGAAGAAAAACATGAACTGACGTTCAGTTGAATCGTCGGTGTGAGGGAATGCGGTAGTTTGGGGGGGTGAACTGGTATATCTGACTAAAGGTGGTTCAGTGGGAGGAAGAAGAAGAAAGGGTAGAGGGAAATCGATGTGAGATACTTTTTCGTCTGTCCTGTATGGTATAGGTGTATGTACATACCTCTACTCTCTATTTCCGTACCTACTTCGTTGCGGTTCTCTATTTTATTTTTTTAACTCTCTTTTCTTTCTACTCCTACCCTCAACTCGATTTTATTTTTTTCATTTTCTCTCAACGAAATCCGCACTGCGGATGGATGCTCGATTTTTCTTCATTTATTATCTACGAGCGAATCGGCCAACTTTTTGTCCGGGTGTAACGCACGAAGATTCCACGTAATGCGTTTTAGGGCAGTATAAAGGACAGGGTGGAATGCAAATAATGAATAAAAACCACCTTGACACGGCCATAAGCAGTCGCATGCCATTTAATCTATTCTACACCCTCGTAAAAATATATAAGCTGCCTTTACGATCAGTCAAATTCACCACCAAATCTCCGTAATCGCCAACTGGCTCAGCCGGCTCTTTTTCTTCCTACCTTTGATATAGACATATATACATAGTCCTCCTATTTTATTACCACAACAAATTTATATCCCCCAAAAAACACTTACGTGTAAAAAACTACGCCAAGTACAGGAGTGCTGTGCATTCCTCTAACAAAAAGTAT
>JARQTJ010000604.1:552161-573549 GCA_030142635.1 Trachelus troglodyta | reverse complement strand
AAAGAGTCTCGGCGGGCCGTGCCTTGTACGGCAGGTTGCCTGTACTTGGCGCGAGACTCGACCGAGTCTCTTGATATCCCAATCCGATACCCAAGAATAGAGTCAACGATTAAAATTGTCCATCCCTAAACAAAGGCCAAGTAGCAAACAAAAATATTTGAAAAACATCTTACTAAATCGTTAGAAAAAAAATGAAGAGAAATAATATATTATTTTTGTCCACTTGGAGAGCCCCACTTCAGTCCCGTCTCCCTAGGACACGCGGATAACAGATTTAAGCCGGTTGAACCAAGAGGAAGACGAAAGCTCGGTCGGTAACTAAGCGCTCTGCAACAAGAGAAAACGAATTCTTCCGGTCGTTGAACGCATTGCCGACCCTCCTCACTTGGAATTTAACACAGGGATTCAGAAAGGTAATATCAAGAAGGAAAAAGTTTTGTCTCACGATCCGGACTGTTTTCTTCTCGAGTAAATACATACCTGGCTTTACTTATATACACTATGTATATACATATATACACCTATCCTTTCCAGATGCATCTATAGGGTAAGGATAGGTCGTCACTCGGTTAAGAGTTGAGAAATATTGCTGGTAGTCAGTCTCGTGGGGTGGGGTGGGGGTGGGGGAGGGGGTATGAGTTGGTATGGTTGCAAGGGTGGTTTTGCGATTCAAGATGGCGGCGGTCTTCGGAAGCACAAGGAGACTCTGAGTTATGAGCGACGTCGTAAGGTGGCGTGGGGGTGGGTGGGAGGAGGAGGCGAAAGAGCTACCTATTTGCATTCTCATTCGTATGCCTGCTCACAGGGGTTTGATGAGATGCTGTGATTTATGAAAAGTCACAAAGTCACAAAATGGAAATTAACCGGAAGTTCTACCCTTAATGGATGTCTAACGTGCTCCCTTTGCGTGATTAGTTCGGCCAAACTCGAAATTGCAACTATAAACTAAAATACGGGTTAACGGTACCGACAGGTGACGGTCGAGATTTAAACATGTTATTATTATAAAAATTTTCTTTGATCGACAGCAATAATAATAATCAATCTTTTTTAATCAAGGGGTTGATCGTCTTGCCTCTTTCTCTTATGCTGTATATGTATATTTGACTGGAGGGTCGTACGTCATCGGGGGGTGGTTAACGACTTTCTTTGGTCTTAAATCCTTTTTCTTATAAGGGATGAAAAAATCTTAGACTTTCTTTTCTTTCCATACGATTGGCCTACTTGTTGCCAACTAAGGCACACAACCCCCTCCTGGCCTTAGGGGTTAATATACCAGCCTAGGTTTGTCGCACCCTCGAGGCTACTAGGCGCAAGTCGCGCGCACACCAACCCGCTTCTCATTAACGTTGGTATATAGGGGGTGAGTTCGAGGATTCACCGCGAAGGGTGCATACCGGAGGAAAAATGCCCATATATGAACGCATTCCTAATGGCTGTATGTATATACGCAATGTTTATATGTTATCTAGAAAGGACGCTTTATTTTCACATATTACGCACGTGCTTGTAGTAAGGTTTTTTTGGAATTTTTGATTTTGGTTTACACGTGAAAAAAAATGAGAATATGTATATACCGTGAAATGTGACATTTTTTTTTTGAGAAACAAGGAATTCCTACCCTCGATCAACAGTCGGACGTTCAACGCGAGTCTGCAGTGCTGCAAGGGTTATTTAATTTTCTGAGACGGTTCCGTTCTTTACTCAAATGTAAAAAAGTTTGCCCCGTGGCGGATCGTGTAAACTGTAAAGTACCTTAACCGCGCGCGTCACGGGTGGACGGTTTACAGCTCGCTTAGAATTAGATACAGAATTGGAATTTTGTGCTCGTTACGTTGGCACTGTATCTCACGTGTTAACCGTATGCATACCAGACGAGCATTGCTTGCATGACTAATGAATGTAACAGAATTCATATGTGACCCGAGAAAAAGTCGAATTGGCGAATTGGACTAATTACAAAATGGAATTTTGAATTTTGAAATAATTGAAAAATTTCGAAAAAAAAATTATTTTATTCACTCATGATGTATACCTGTATGTTTGCTTAGTATTTGTATGCATATATATATATATATATATATGTATTTGCATATAATATGTGTACCGGATATATCAGCAACGCAACGTAAATTTTAAACGCTCTAACGCATAAAATGTACAGTGCTGACAACTTCGGATAAAGTATACGACATGCGGGGAAAGTGTAAGTATGTATACCAACCTGAACAAGCTAAATACGAACGATACGTTGAGAGCCTTTAAAGCACTTACCGGAAATCTAATCCATTAGTTTTTTCAAGTATCCCGTAAACTTCATAGCTTCGACTTGGGTTAGACGCCGGAGTTTACTTTGGTCTGGCTGCACCTCGTTCCCAGTGATATAAGTCTATTTTTTGTCTGCTTAACGCTTTTGGAAATTCTTGGTTCTGTTTTTTTTACTCGAAAATATATTGCAGTACGTTGCTGGGTGACGATTGTCTGATCGCTTCCGAGACTGGGGGTCAAAATATTTTTCAAAATATCAACGCGCGATATTGGCATTAAAAATTTTAAGGGACGTCAGTTATGACGATTATAAAATTTTGCATGTGGAAAATTGTGAATTTTCGAAAAAAAAAACAAAAATAGTGATCACGTAGAATTATTTCACGAACGCAAATATTTGCCTTTACTCGTTGTTTTCGAGGTTCGCCGCTTTTTATTGTGATTATTATTTAGGACCCGTCAGCCGATTTCCAAGAAGACATTTTATTTGACCGCAGGACGCACATGTGGGTTTAGTTTTATTCGCCTCGTTGAGTACGCGCACGTAGGTGCACTTAACACGCATACCAAGTCCGTCTTCGGTTCTTGGGTAAAACCGCAAACTTTTTAGCAGTACGCACTCGGCGACCATTGCGCGTAGACGCGATAAACAACTTTTTCCTTTGAAGCTTTGTCGCTCGTGTTAATAATAATTGTCGCCGTATTGAAAACGTCCTCGGTTTGCCAAATAAAAGTGGGTATCGGTAGGCCAGGTGTGATGGATACATTTTTGGCAGTTTGAAAAATTTTTAAATATTTCTTCATGCCTTTTTTTCTTGAAAAAAAAAACTACCAATCTCTCATCCGGCAATCAACGTAATACAAAAGGTTATAATTAAATGCTACTTCGCGTCGTTAATTCGTGCAAATTTCAAGGGGGATTTTCAGCGTGCTGAAAATTATTATTGTTATAACGGAGCCCAGAGACTCGAAGCGTATTTTCCTAAGCGGATTATAACGGCGCCGGATTATATAATGAATTATGTACAGAAGATATATGCATATATTATATATGCATGCATAAGTATCATTGCATACAAATTCGTAAAATTCAAATCCAGCATTCGAATTGTTATGTCGTATACGCGCACTATATTTTACGAGGTGGATACAGCGAACTTTAAGATTCGGCTAAGCTCGTTAAAGTTCGTTCGTTCTCGGTATGTCGTCTACACGCTGTAGGAAATTTTTTATGCATTCTGGAACACGCAACAGACGCGATGATATATTGAACAGAAGATAGCAGAACCGAGAAGGGGATCCTCCAATATCTTACGTCTCGCTTATGTACAATCGTTTCATCACGTAACACAAAATTCAGTCGATTGAACTTTTTGTCAAATTCGAATTTCTTCGAAGGCCAAATCGTCGTCTGGAAGAAAAATCCAAGATTTGTATGCGATTTATATATAAAATTTCAAAAAAAGGGATATTGTGTGTATTCTAATACAAACGTAGAGGGGGGATTGGTTTTTCATAGCCCAAGGGTGGTTTTTTTTACTAGAGCGTTACGCTTCTCATACATGTCCCCATGTATCTCCCATATACATACGGTTCGATAAATATTATTTGCGTCTCTCTGGCATACCACCACCATTTGCAATTCTTCCTCCGCCCATTTCCTGTCGTTATTTTATTTTTACGTAATTCATGGAAAATTGACTCGTCGAAAGAAAAACTACAATGACAAGCACGTCGTTATATCTGCCAGAAGGGATCTCAGTTTTAGTCGTTATCATATATATTTTTTTTTATATATTTTCTTTAACATCAAAAATCATATTATTTCGTAATACATATGTACTTAGAATATATCTATATATATGTATTCTACAATTACGCCCCTTTTTCGTATCACTTAATTTTCTCATTCTACGCCCCTTTTACTTCCATTATCATAAGTAACGGACGAGGTCGTGGCTATATCCACGGGGGTGACTACTACTACCCCCTACTTGGCTTGGCTATGCGGAAGGGCTTATGGTGAAGTTCTGCCGAAGCTTTTGAACTTTCCTACCGTACGAATTAACTCAACGTTCTGAGTAATGTGCTGCTCGCAAACGAGCCCCGTTGCCAACTGAAAAGCTGAATTTGCAAAAGGGGTTACCTACCCCCTGTACTTAAAGGGAGACATAATATATATGTATATAGACCCTTAGAAATAACTATTTAAACGTGACTCCTTTTACATTACCCCCCACCCACAAACCCCTTCAGTTGTCTATGGTTGCCTCGATACTTTTGTTGCGAAACAATAATAATAATAAATTCCCAGAGTGCTCTCAGACGGGGTTGTCGTAAGTAAAGATAACACGAAAACTAAACAATAGGAAACTACTAATCTTTTGGTAGATAAATGAATTACAGGGTATACAGTGAATATATATATTGTATATGTATAATAGCAGTTACCGAGTCCTTGTCATTTTTGATAATAATTGTAAATACTACTTATCGTGTTTCCTTATCATTTATTGTTTCTACCCTATGTCAATGCCTGCAAACGATAATGGGATTCTACGAAATGAAATTTGGCAGAATCTTGATTCCAGTTCGTTCGGGTCTTGACGAAGGCAAACATACCCCTAAAAGAGCCTGGGACAACAAGCAGGGCTGTGTCTGGATTATACCTAAGGGATGCTTAGGAACGTTTTGTTATGCCGTTGTCACACGGCGACGAAATGGCTAAGGGGATATCGCTACACGTGAATAGGGTAGTCAGGTAAGTTTCTAATATGAAAGCAGTGCTGCCACACGAATAGACAGACAAGCAGGCTGACGCTCTGACAGCAAATAACGGAAAGCCCTTCATGTAGATTAGTTAATACAAATCTCTGACGCTCGAGGGAGCCACCGGGGAGAACCAAAGAGCATTTTCATGCCAGTCAGCATTTTCACAGAGATTCTCATTTAAAGTATTTTGAGCAGTGAGGTTTTTTGACATTTTTCACATGAATTCAATTTTGATATTGATATTTATTTGGACATTCTTTTTTATTTATGTACCGGTTTGCGTTAACGCAGGCAGAGACATTGGTGAGTGAATTTTTTAATTTGACTTTTTGACCTCTGTATCGGAATTTTTTTTCGTTGAATGCATTGGAATTTAAAAAATTTCTTATGCTACACTTTCGTATTTATTTATGTATGTTTCTTTGGGTATACTGCTTTTCAATCGAAGCCATTCTGCGCATGCGCTAATACTTGCATACGTGACGTCAGAATGGCGAATCATGACATATATTTCGATTCGTTCAGAATTATACAGAAGATGACAGATGTCTCTTTTGACTCCTCGCAGAAATCTAAATTCACTTGCGCACGTGCGCGACTTACTCGTTTGGGTATCTTAATACGTCATACGGAGATTTGCATGGCGAAAATGCGATTTTCATGTCAACATAAAACTACGTATGAAATAGAGGTAGAACTCGGTAAAATACGAAAGAATTTTTACCTGACAAAAAATGGATTGACGATGTTCTGTGAAAACGTATGCACTGTGCTTGATTAGTCAAAGCCTCTATTATGACCTTAAGACTTACCCACAAATCCGCGACGGTTCGCAAATTGAACGAGGAAGACGTAAAGACGTAATTCAGTAAATCCGCAAGTCGACGGATATTATCTACCTAGCCTAACGTTAATACCCCGATAATTCATTCTAAATCTGGCAAAATGAAGCTGCACCATCCACTCGGTCCATAAAGCATTCTGAGAAACGATCTTCGTCATAGATCTAACTCGCGTGCACTTTGAAGTAGGAAAAATCTAACGAGGTGAACCTTCGTGTCACGTACTTGCGTGCGTATTATTACGTTTTTCTCATGTCTATCGTGTGACACGATTGTATCGAACTTTTGCGAAAAACTTGACTTTCGCTCAAGCTCAACAGGCTGATTTATGGTTGTCCACAAGTTCCTTGGTACCACCTTAAAAAAATGTATCATTATTAAATATAATAAAAATTAAAAAAAATGATATACTGCCCGGTGTACATTTTGTACAAAATGCTATAAAGGATGTCTTATTTCCATGTATCAATTTCACCAACGACATCTGTAGTAGTTTTAATGTTGATATATAGGAAAAATCAACGCGTGCCAAGGATACCAACGACTCGCTAGTAAAATATATTTTACGCGAGTCGCACGTAAAATATATAACCTCTTAAACACAGCTAACCACACACTCCGACACTGTGAACATAACCAGGGATACCAACTGCTAGTTAGTCTTGTACAATTTGTACACCAACTGTTGTCGCAGTTAACGCACATCCCACTACGAGGATTTATGTAGCGAATCTCTTAGCTCGGTCACCCTGTATAACTTAATCTCCATATCTTCTAGGATGCAGGGATGCTGCGTAATAAATCTTGAATATCTCGGTGCATAAAGATATGCAGTTATAAATTATGCAGTTATACGTTACAGTCGCAGATGGAGACACTTGCTTATCCGTTACTCGGATGATCGATTTTTAGATTATTTTTATTACTGGTCCATGAGGGATGCTGCGGGTCCATATATTCAAAAACGATAAATCATCCACGAGTATCCTTCGGAAGTAGATGGAAACGTAATTTTTGTGAATCGAATTTAATAAGCATCTGGTTATTCTTGGATGCTGCAGGTACAGCCAAAAGCGCAGATCCGTTTCCTTGCGACTAAATCTAGTCTGTCTGGACCAAAAGGTTTCTAAAGTGGGTTAAACCGGTAGTTCTACGTGCTCTGACGGTTAACGGCACGACGCCGACGTCGGGACGCCTTCGGTCGATGCGTTGGATGCAGGTGGTGGCACTTTTCCTGTCAGCAAAATAATAAGAAACTTCGCAGCATCCTCATATGCACTTGGCAACAGTTTCCTTATTTTACATGAAAATAGTAAATTATGATACAAGTGCGAGAAGAAGAAGAAATACACCATTTTTTAAATATAAATTAAGTAATCGTAAATAATAATTTTCCCATGTCTCAATGGTCTTTTATTGTGCAATATAGTTATTAGAAAATTGCAATATACGAGTGCAGCAAAATCTGCATTCCCTGATGCATTTTCCCAAAGTATCCACAAGATACCTGTTATGTAAATCGGGCTGAAATCTGCAGACGAATCGGCGCGAGTCGTGACAAACTCGGCGTGAATATCGCGTAGACGAAGCGTCACGGCGCCCGATTGCAGCCCGAACTCGTTGGGCCGCGCTAGACATCGCCAGCTGCATCTTCAGCTGATCTCAAAGCGCAGGAGTAGATAATATATAGGATGGATCCTCGAATGTATCTTCATAGGAACAGTGCAGTTCTTGTTGCAGCTGCATATACGCACGACGTGAGTAGTTGCATTAAGAATGCATATCTGTCCGAATGATATTCACCGAGAAAGTGCATAGCATCACAAAGTATGACCTACCCCCTTTGTCATGAACCAAATATACAATTTCTAGATCGGCAGCATCCATCTGGACCATATAAAATCCAAGTGACTAAAAATTGCATAAATTCAATTGACACTTCCAAACATTTATTTTTCTTACAATTCAAAATGGTTCGTATTATTTTTCTTATTTAAAAATAATACACAGGGTAACTTTTTTATACGTCGTTCTTTATGTTTCACGCTAAATCATTGTCATTGCGTAATTTCGACGACAACCGCAGCATCAGGTACAGACGGCTGGCATAACTCTCAGCGATCTGTCCTTTCCCTTAAAACCCATTTGTTAGAATTAACTTGGAGCTGCTTCGTAAGCCGTAGTCAAAACAAATGCAATCGGTTCACCCCCCCCCTCTCCCCCCACGCATCCCGATGTCATCGATTAAATCATTCCAGCGTCACATCTCTTCCGTAATCCCCGTTTCGTAAGGTCAATTTATGCCAGACAGCTCGGATTAGGTTGGACCATTTTTTGCTGAGACTATAGGGGCCTCTTGGTTGTTCAGCCAACTGCTGTGGATGGTCTGTCAGTATGAGTTAGGTCAGTTTTAATATAGGGCCCAGTCGATGACAATAATATTCAGACGATCTGGACCAGTTTTATCTGCACGAACGTTTCCAAAATAATTTCTTAGAAAAATTAAATCATCTCTAGATTTTTTAAAATATTCTCTTATCCTTAAAGATAATTAGATTGCGTATTTAACCCTCTATGGAAAGTTCTTACCCTATCGTACACAGGGATGATTTTTTCCATCTAGGCTCGGCAATATGCGCTATCCCCAGCATCTTCCTGCGTAAGATGCCTACATAGCTACAGGCGTGAAACATGTGCCGGAGGATGCTGTACCCGCTGGTATAGGACCTCATCCCGGCATACGACTCCCACGAGGGCAATCGTATCCAGTCGCGGAGTCCCTCCTTCTATACCTAACGTTGCGATGCTTCTGGAGACACTGATATCAACAGACATCATCAGGGGTTCTCATATTTTTTATAAAAAATAAAATATTTATATATTGACAATCGAGTGAATATATTTTTGCAAAATCATTATTATTATACGTAAAAGATGACTTGCGCGTAAAAAATTTTTCTTTTCTTCTTATCAGCGGCGATAAGAGAAAATTTCGATCGCGTTGACACGTAATTAACGTTTTAACGAATTTTTCCCAATTTATCATACACTTTCAGGCGATAAAGTAATTTGCATTTTCTACTGATTATTGTATCTTATTTTTTTTTTGTAAAACAAGAAAAATTCTGATTAAAAAGAGGGGCAGAGACGTGAATCTCCGTGGCTTAAGGGTCGTCGTACGGTTTTATCGGTGTACCGTCTGGCAATTATCGACAGAAATACAGATATCGTCCAATGGGGTTGTTTCCGATATGCAAAGTGCATTTGGAATGGATGAGGGTGAGTCACGTACAGTAGGATTAGTAATCAGTGCGATTAGATTTTACGTAAGAATGAATGAGCCTGCTTAATATTTTTATTTTAAAATTAAACTTTAATCGACTTTTTTTATTCATATACAAAATTTTTATACCTCGTATCCCAACTAACTTATTCGCTAAACTTTGTATTAGATACCATGTTAAATTTTAATTTATCACGTTTCACGCTCTTATACGTATAGTTGGGCCTTAATTAAATATCACGTATGGTTTACATGGATTTGCATACTATTCTAATTAAACTTCCATCCGTCGGTTGGTTTCCCTATGGGATATATAGACTGACTCCTCACTCCCCAAATACATATATATATATATATATATATATATATATATATACACACACACACATACATACTGTATTTTCAAAGTTCCCATTAACTTTTCGACTCGAACACCTAATACAGCCATGTAGTGTTATTCCCATAATTACCATAAAGAGTGGCTATCAATTCTCATTAAGGTTAATGCACCCCCCTACTTGTGTCGTACAGTTAGAAATTTCAACCCCTATCCAAATTTAGGCCACGGATTATTTACTTGATATTATCCTCAACCATTTTGCGTGAAGTACTTGCAAGGGGTGGTTTTTGGTATATCACGTCCGATTTAACAAGAACCACGGATCCACTTCGTTATTATTTTCCACCCCGTTTTATACATTCCTCTTCCGAAAAATGCAAATGCCTGAGTACTTCTCATATTTATTCCATGCTGCTATCTGGACCTTCCCTTACAGGATATCTTTCGCACTTAGATTTTTCTCACAAACAGTCGTGTGTGTGTGTGTGCGTGTGTGTATATATATACATAATACAGTACCTATACCTACGCTTAGTGTCGGGTCTGCATCGTCCGTATTGAATTCCGATAAGTTGGGGTGGTTTTTGCAGATGCATTAAAAGCAGGTGGTACCCAACAATGTTGCTACCCCATTTTACTTCTACTTTCTGCAAATATCGTCTATGCTTTAACCCCCCCAGTACGTTCCGACATTGTATCGGGTTTCGATTAGGGTTGGTTGTTACAGCAGCCCTTGCATCGCCCAAGGGTGGCATGAAAGAAAAATGAAGATCACAGACACTGACGCACACACCAATACCCGTCCAGCTATACGCTATCCCATAAGTTAGACCATAAAATCGTTGGTTTTTTTTTTACAAATCTGTATACGGAATGAATTTCCTTGAAACATTCAAAACCAATTTACATTAGTAAATGAGATAAACGCAAATGTGATACGTAATACAATTATGATTATTGCATAAAGAAATAATTTAATCAATTATTCCTGTTTCTGGATTTCATGTTTATTTTTCATTTATTTACTTTATTTTTTTTTCGTGAAATACGAGTTTTACAGAATTTTCCTTTTTTTCGTATTCCTTCTGCGTACACGTTTATGCAAACGATTCCTTACTTCCCCCAAGTCTACCACCTTTTTTTTCCTGAAGAGATTTCATCCGATTTCAATCCGTGAGCATCTCTCATCTCGTAGCTTCCCATCCGGCTACAAATAATCTCTCTAAAGGGCTCCCTTGGGTTTTACTGAAGGACCATGTCAATATATCTATATAAGAGTACGGATGGCTGTATATTCAAAATATACATATACAGCATATACAGTGTAAAAAAACGATCGATCGTATCTCATTCTCTATTTTTATGGTACATCCAATGCCCTTATATGCCGTACATAATTTATAATTACATCTTCGTTATATAGGATTATATTTTTTGCAATCCTGGTAGATTCGATATAACTTCTGAGGGGTGGTTTGGCAATAGATGGTATCAAAAAAATTGTGTATCTTTTATAGTTGGATTGAATATGTTTTAATAACATGCTTGGTAATACGTTAACTCATACGTGAAATATGTATAATGCCGATTCTGCGGTATTTTCTCCTATTCGCGAAAAATCTTGCAAAATCTCCTCGCACGCTCTTCTTAATGAAAATGCTGGCTGCATTATGCACCGAACTGCAAGATGAAGCGTGAGACTGTGAATATGAATTTTTTTTGGTAGTGGTACTACTGCTACCGGGTAAGCTGTAACGTGTGTCGGGATGCTGGGAGCGCTGGGTCAGGAGAATTTCAGTTGGGGATGCTGAATGGACCGCGGGAGATGAGAGTGCACAAAACTTTTTTTTTCCTCTTAGCAAGTGTCTCTATAGGGTGTTCGGTGTAAGAGGGATTTTAGAATGGTTTTTAATCTTAATTTTGTATTATTTGCGTGAAAGGGAGATAAAAATTGACGAAATCGATTATAATTGATCCCACAATTTTTAATAACAATTTTTATCCAACATTATCTAAATCTCTGTGTCCGCGTATCTATTTTTGAATTTTTGTAAAATTTTATTATTACTACTGATTCGTCACCCTGTATTATTACCCTCGGATGGCCCAAAGTGCTTTACGAATTTCTTTTCTTGCGAAAACTTCATCTCGCCTTACGTGATACGTATCATTATAATAATGGCTCGTGCATTTGTGAATAGGCACGACGAGGCATGCACTATTTTTTTATATTACACGGTGAAACGCGTACACGTGCACCCAGATGAATGCAGTGCTTTTAGGACTTTTAACCTAAAAAGGCTAAGAGAAAAAAGTCGTCCAATTGTTAACGGAGCGTATTCACCTGTTTTTCAGTACGAACGTAGCAGCTAAAAAAAAAGTGAACCAGCAGTTAGAAATATTTCTCGTGTGTTGCTGCATACGAGCATCAAGCACAGTGTCATAGGCGAGTGCACTTCGAGCTAATAAAAACATGACCGACGAATACCAGGTGGAATTATAAATTCCCACAGAGGAGGAACCTGCGTCATCACCTCTGGACCACACGTGGAAAATATTCCACGCGTCAATACGAATGCGAATTCGCATATTACCCATACGTGAAAAATTTGCATTTTAATAGCATCGTGACGTCACCAGAGCGATGCATAATATGTCCGTGAAATTTCAGTATAAAAAAAATCTAATCAACTTTATTTTAGTTTTTTTAGTCCCAACAACATTATTTACAAAAAAATTTTGATAGTCATGATTGAATTTTAATCGCATACGTGCACTTTTCATACCATATATCTGCACGTTAGTGAAAGGAGTGATAAGGGTGGCGAGGGTGGAATGGGATAGTATGGCTAAAAAAAATGGAACTAACCCAAGAAATACATACGTCACGGGTAGCATGAGTGGAAATACATAAATGCATGTTTCGCCGTGATATATGGTGTCTACTCTGTTCATATCTTCACTGGCGTTGGTAACCATAACCGTAACGTAACGTAACGTAACTGTATCCGTAGAACCAATGTATCAAGTCGACCTACGACCCGTGCATAAATATCCTGGCTGTTTGGACTGCGCGATATCACTGCATTGATTTATCGTTCTAATAGAAGATATACATAAATAACAATTTTCCACATATGAAGCAATATAGTATATATATATATAGTATATGGGTGGTCCATCGGATGATGAAATGAAAAAAAAAAATTTGTAAATTACAGAAACGTCAATCTTGCAATAATTTTGCATGCTGCTTGATAAGTGTAAAATAAGATCGATCGGAATTCTCACAATTATTTTCGTGAATTAAATATGTTACGTCCGAACCAGAATGGAGGCGTAAACTGGTGCCTTTACCGAACCGTAATATACTCTAAAGTCTGCCCTGTTTTGAGTTAATGCTTGCGCACTTTACTCGGGATTGGGCTATGCCTCTAATTATTGCGGGAAGAATGAATAGAATTGGATAGATAATAGAATTAATTTAAAAGATTCTAGAATAAATGGAAACCGTCATCAACTAAATAATTGAAACCTAGGAAGTTCTAATATCTACAATGGTTCGATAGAATTTAGAAGTTCCTTCACTAGTATAATAATTCTTGTTCTGCTTACCTTGATTTCGCTGCTTACGCCGATGTAAATGATAGTGGTAGGAGAGATGATTATATTTTTAAGCAAAAAGTTAACGGCAAATTCAAAATAATAAAATGCACACAATTTATTGCGAATAAAGCGAACAGACAAACGGAAAAACCTAAACAATATGACACGAGCAAATTAAAATAAAACTGAACTAATCAACTACTTTTCAGCGGAGAATGAAAAAAAGAAAACTTATAAATTTTCTTCTATTCATTCTCCGCTGATCCTCCAGAAAAAGTAGTTGATCAGCTATGAAAATTGCTGGATCGGCGGAGAATTGGTAGAACTATTCAACTATGTTGGCCGATGAATTGGCGGAGACTAAGAGTGAGTTCTGGTGAATTTTAGGGATGTTGGTTAACAGGGATGGATAGTTGGAGTAGGGTTAGAATTTTTACTATTGGTTGAACTAGAGTAATTTTTAAAGAAAAAGAGGATGGAGTGGTTAAATAAGTTAACTCATTGGTACTAGGAATTTTGGCGGGGGAACTTTGCATGGGGGTGAAGGATTTACCAGGAATAGTTATAAAATTAAGAATGTCCGCTTCTTGTGCACATGTGGCATCTAAATAACCTTAATAACTGTCACGCTATTGCCTATGTATATTGTCTAAACATTTCCCTTTTTGAAGGTTCCCCTCATTGTACAAAGACCGAGGACCCCCCTTTATGGCGTAGCCTCTTCCAAGGGTCGCTATGTGATAAAAACCAGACTCCATTTATTCAGTTTCGTGATATTTTTTAGTTATCGACCGTATATGTGGAATCTGATTTCTCACGCGGACGTAACAAATACATGGACGAGATCAGATTAATAATCCTGCAGTGTGGAATTTTCTTTAACAGGTTTAAAATTGCAGGTTACGGATGTCTGCTTCTCCTGCTTTCAGGACAGATTTAAGTGAGAGTTAAAGTCTTGGTGGAAATTACGTAATTCTTTAGTACGAAACCTTGCGGAATAGGATATCGTGTACCTTGAAATTGGAGCGATAAAATAAAAATAAAGTGAAGGAGATAGAAATATATATAGAGGATGAAGTGGATACAGTCAAGAAGAAAAGTGAAACGTTTGAAGATGGAAAAAAATGATTTTAAGAAAAGACACACTGTATATAGGGCAAAATAAAGTGGGATCAAGAATCTATAAAAAGAAAGTGTCGGTATAAAATATTTTCTAGACACTTTCGAATAAATCCCGTTTCAAGTAAATCAGATTAAAGTATAGCGGCCATTCCTCAAGTAGCAATATGGCGATCGTGGTCAGCCATACAAATTTTGATTTGAATTTGTTTTTCAAAAATTCTTACACTTCTCAACCGATAATTCGAGTCTTTGCTATCCGAGTTAAGATATTATTATGGCTGTAGTATATATGTATATTTTTGAAAAAAAAAAATGTCTTGTTTACCCTATTTTTTCGTGCTCTTCTTTATCCCTGAAACATTACTTCCTCTCTCTGAGAATAAATAGAAACTCGCCTAGTCGCAAGCTTCATGCGCTTAACGATCCGTCATCGTACTGACTTAACGATTCACGTCTCTACCGCAGCATCCACACACGACAGATCCTATTATTAAACTGTCGCGTTTGCGTAACCCGTCATATTATTATAAAAACTTTTGCGAATCTTCGTTATCTCGTGGCACACATTTTTTTCGCATTCTCGGTCAAAAATTTATTTGAATAATTTTTCCGTCATCTATTCGTATATTCCCTATACATATATAGCTATAACATTACGTAGCTACTACTTCGCTTTACTCTTACGTCGGTTCTCACGTAAACACTATATAATTTATAAGGAACCGCACCGATGTTTACTGTATTACGAAGCATCAAACTTTTATAATAGAATGTACAGCCATGAAAACTCATGACTTTTGCTAGAATTTTTAATTATTTCAGTGTCACGCTAACGCTACACGATATATTTTTTTTAAATTGCACAGTCATTCATCACAGTTACAAGTTTCGTGAAATTTCAGTTCGAAAAAATTTTTGAATTTCGCGCCTTTTTCTCATTCGCCTATCTTCGAAACACATAACACGTGCCCTTAAATGTGGCTGATACATATTACAATTTATATAACTCCCAATCGGTCCCTAACCATATCTTGATAACGGTTCTTGTCGTGATAACAGCAATAGACTGCACCAACGCGAGTCCCTTATCAGACATTAGGAATTTCCCGACGATTTTAATCACCCCCTGAATTCCTGGAAATCGACGTAATTATCACCAACTACCCGCGTCTGCAATTCCAAATGGACTCTGCCGCATTGCCGCAGCTAGGATATTCAACAACGCGGTTCTTCGTGTTAATGTCGATATAATTTTAAAAAAAGTATCAATTAAAACAATAGTACATCAGTTTCGTGTATTAAAACATAATCTGACCTTTGATCCTACTTCTAATCGTGTAAGGCACTCAGCATGTATGTATATGCATATAGGATCTCGTATAGGTACTGTATGTCGCGGGTATACAAACAGGTACTGTACTAGTACGTACTCGTAGTTTGCAATGTACCCATTCGGTGTTTGCGACCAAAGTCATTTCCTGTTCAAACAGTGGCTTCCGGCTAAACAGCAAGGGACTGGAGTTTGGCACTCGTGGGACGTCTCGCTTGGGATCTTGAATGGACAAGGGATTTCATGCGGCTAAGAGGTTTTCCGTTAAGAAAACCCCGACAGTCCTTTCAGCTTGTAAAATCAGCAGAGTGCATCTGATAGAATAGAGCGATGCCCCTAGTGCACCAGTATACTGATGCACTACGACTTTTGAAACACTTACAGCCACTTTTTCGTTCCATATGCTGCTGATGTACATGTATATCTATACACAACGTATGTATACCAGGTGTGTGTATATAGCCATGTGCAGTTGATACGTGATGTAAAACTGGAGACTCATATACCAGGTCATTGCTTTATGCTTGTATATGGTTGCACTGCTGCACTGCGATAGGATCGATATTGCATTGTGTATAGGGACCTGTTGGGATACACTTTAATGCAGTTTATTGTTGAGAAAATTTTTTCATCTTTTTTAAAAAATTTGATCTTGTTTCATACAGCCAATTGAAAATGTTTTTAGCAGTGTCATAAGTTGAAAATTGTTGGGATTTAATGGCAGCGAGTTGGGGAAAAAATTGTTGAAATAAAATACTGTGTCTTTTTTGGTGCATCGTTGTACCGGGTTGTAACAGTTGCTACTCGTATGCACTTTTCGACTTTGCATATACCGACCGGAGATTAAATGGAAACGAACTGCTTTGCCGTTCTCGTTCTTCCTGTTCCCTCTGGCTTATTTATTTATTTACTGAGAAGCCCGAGGAGAGTTGTGGGCGCGATTAAAGTGAATTGATAAAACGGAGACTGCAGTGGGAAATTTTAATGAGTGCATTGAATTAATTTTTTTTTTTAATAATTATATCCACGCAGAAAGAATCGGCTTTGAACTTTGCCGAAATCAGTTATACGGAAGCTAATCGTGAAAGCCGATCATCGTCATAGAGAACCAAGTCCGTTAAGTTATAGACAGGGGGTTGGTATTTACCCCTGGGAATAAAGGATTTGATAAACCCCTCTCATTTATTTCATTATCCGTCATTACCAAAAGCGTAGATAATTTCCTGGTTTGAATATTCAGCAGTTTTAACGTAGTCGTGGTTCTCTTCAACCCTTATTTTCTACCCTCATGCCATTCCCGAAGGGTCGATCCGGTACTTTTTTAAACCGTAGAGGTTGCGAGTACGTACAGTGTGGCCTTTTCGTAAAAAAACCCTCCCATTGAGTCTTCGAAAAAAAATGTTGACATTCTACCACCCTTAGACTTTCGTACTGTGATGTAGCCGGAAAATAATAAATTCAGACCGATAAATATAAAAAATGTCATCAACTCCATTTTTTTCTTTTCGAAATGCACACTCCTATTATCCCAAGTGTTTCTGTCGTCAAGCCAGAATGGATATCAAGTCCATTAGTTCTCGAAACTTTTGCACTGTCGAGTCGTCAAATGGATTGCCAACTTCAACCAACTACTACTGCAGTACTATATGTATACCTATAACTAATGTTAATATCGGCAGCCCGTATACGATATATTCACTCTGCCACATCCCCTCGCTTTTCGCAAATCCTCACACAAAGCAGCAACCCAGCTAAAAAAAATATTCCTCTCTTACGTCGCCTCGTTCGCGGCAGACGCAAAGTGCCAAAACAAGCTAAAAAACGCGCATGCGACGTTCAAGTATTATTCTTCGCAAGAACCCCATAATTGTTTGGCATCGTCATCCCTTGTGTACCAAGAATACAGAAACCGCAAAAAAAATAAAAATCGCCACCTTCGCCTTAGTAATGTAGTAAAAATGAAAAATTTACAAAATAAAGTAAAAAAAAATATTTTTTTCACTCTGAGCTCTTACTTGGACCATGTACATATTTTTCAATATCTAGAACCCACGTCTGTCACACTATATAACAGGAGCTTAGATATCGCGTATCATGGGTATATTTACAACGACGTAACAACAAAGTCATCAATTCGTTTGTCTCTTTGTTTGGATAATGATAAAGACAAGGAGAGATAACGAAAAGAATCTTCATCTCAGTCAGACAGTCGTTAATGATTTTAATTGATTAATTAATTTATATACAAGTATGCAGCTATATTGATTTATATATATACATACACGCAATTATCGATCAAGTTGCATGTACAGTCAGACCTCAGGCACTGACAGATTTCGATGCACCAAGTTTCAGGCATTGACCGTTTAACCTAACCTTTCTAAAATCCGGTCGTGTTTCAGCGCCAGGGACGTAGTCAGGAAAGTTAGTCTCCCTGGACATAGAATGCGCAATGCGCTACGTAAAATAGAGTTCTCGTAGAGGGCGTATACATATATTAAAAATATTATTTGAAATTTACACTGGATACTTGAAAGACAGATTGGTCCAAGATAAGAATAGATGGGGCACGCACAAAGAGCCCCACAGTTTAGCGACGGCACTGTCACCGCTGGTAAAGGCTGTCAGTATCAAAGGTTTTCAAACGGTCAGTGCCGGAGGTTGATCAGTGCCAGAGGCGTCAGTGCCCGCAGGTCCGACTGTGATTGATAAATGTCAATCACACCTCCCATTTGGACGTTTGACACCAGACCGACATGAATTACCATCAATCGATTAATCCCGACCTTATATTCATAAGCATCGTAACCTTTAGCGCTATAATTTATCATCGCCCGTTATCAGGGGTACGTTAAAATTTTAAAATTTTTTTCTCTCTAACATCCCTCGCCAAGCGTTTATCGTTTACCGTGAAAAATCAATGAATAATCCAATAATCGCGACGGGCGCTTGTCATTCGGTATTATTGCGTGATCGTTCCCTTGCGTCAAAAATTTTTTAAATATTTTTCTTCCCTTTTTTTTCATCGCTCTTCTAGTATCTGTCACTCGTTCGACGGCTATTAGAGAATGCGGTCGACCCTCTGGTATTTAGCATGGGGCGAGCTAGAAACAGACAAAGTCAAGAGATTGCTCAAATATTACCCAATTTTGAAAATGATATATTAATTTCATTATATATTTTTTTTTATTACGAAATGACAGTCCACCTAAAATTATTCGTCCCCTTTGTTACGTTCAGTCGTATCGAATAATATCAATGCCTGGTCTAATGGTTTTAAACAGGCGTCGTCACGCGTCCCATAATGCAAATGACTGTTGGCTACACTGTCTAGTTATATTACGATAAACGTACGTCTGGGATGCTGTCTAACCCAACGAAGCCAGACTGTCGCCATTAGAATTTGACACGTGATAAGTGAACATGCAAGATGACACGAACTGAAGGATATATATATATGTAAACACCAAGTTCAACATAAAATTAATGAAAGTTTCTTCCGAATGACGTGTAGCTTCATGCAACGGGTGTCTCATTATTTTTTCGTGTACGCCATCGTGTCAATTATGGAAACGACAGGAAGTTCGTGTAAGCTCGCCTTTAAGCGCCCACCGATCATTAATATTTCATAATGCATCTAATATTAAAAAAAAAAATTATTTTATCAGCCCACACATCTATACGAGAATTATATCAAATCGCAAAGCGCGATTATAAAAAAAAAAGTTAATTGCGGATCAGACCAAGTGCGCTTTACTTTTCTTCGTAGATATTTCGAGCCAATTAGCGGCATTCCGCGACACAAATATCCACTTGGATGTGTCGCTGTCTCCGTGCGGTTGCATAACTGACGTGAAACGAAGAGGAGCTAAGCGAAGAGGTGGACTAGGAAAAAAAACGTGGCGTCGGCGTCGGCGTCGGCACGCGACGCTCTACACTAGTACGAGACGCCTTTGGTGTCCTTTGTGAAGCTGCCAACGTAAACACAAGACGCGAAATGAATGCTTGTCGAAATATGATAGTTGCAAATAATGTCTGCGGCGTGGGAGTCCGCCTTTAGGTTTACGGAGAATACGGTAAGGGTGTTACAGGGGCGTCGCGAGGCTAATGGAAATATCAATTGACGTGATATACTTTTGGGGGAGATTTGAGGAATCTATACGTGTTGGAATAATGTATTTCTATGGAGCGATAGGTAAAAATAAAAAATGTATTTTTGTCGCTGCTTTGGAGACTCCGAGGTGCGGTGTCCAAGAGGTGTAATCTATCATTTAAATAACCAATTTTTTTTAGGCGACGTCGCCCGTTGAGAATGGATTCGTGAAGGAATTGACGAACTGCTTTCTTTAGGAGAATTCAGAATTTGAATTCTTTTTTTGTTGAAAAATTACATTTGCTCTTTGACAACTCTCGATGCTGACGTCAATTACTTAATGATTTATGAGTTAACGTGAAAATTCTATCATCGATGCAATATATTTGTTGTTATACTTTGTGATAACAAAAACTAAAAAGAAAAGGAAAAATATCATAAATCTATATCTTATAAACGCAGTTTTCTATATCTTAAAGTATGGGGATAAATATCAAGAGTGAAAAAAAGAGATAATAAAAATTTAATAAAATTCATTTCCCGCTTTAAGATTAGTCTATATATTTTAACCTAAATCTTATATAAGGCCTAAGTCGTTCACCTATTTATCCGTCAGCTTTAGGATCACACTTTACGAGTTACCAACCCCCCACTAACCCCTACCTAATAACAGTCTTTGGAATCCTAAAAAAAACACTAGGAAATACCCACTGAATATCCATCCAACCTATCCGATAGTCCATTGGGTTACTTTAGCAATGGGACGCGTATAAACGTAAATGGATATCCCTAGGGAATTTCCGTTACTTCTCCAAAGGAAAGAAAAGACTATATTATCGGAGCGAGGATCGAGGCCTAGTGAGATTGAACGTTCGGAGTTACCAACCAGACAAATATTCAGTGACGAGATTGCCTTTGACCCTTCCTTATCTGCTCCAATATCTCACAGATAACGCTATCTCCATTAGGGCCGTCTCTTTTTAAAATTTTGAAAAAAATATATATTTACGTGAAATTAGGTAACTCTCAACAAATTCACCAGTTCCCGACTGGCAGTCGTAGAGTAGAACACGCGGCGTCCGTCGCTCTCTGTTCATGCAGCTTTATAAATAGTCAGCAGACAGAGTCTGCCACTGACATTGGTAGGATTTTTGAAATTCGTCAAATTCCGACAGCATACCACCCCTCTCCCCTCTTCTACGTCGCTGCTGTCCTCTTGTCGCCATATACATATTAAACTACCTGACGTTTAGCCCAAATCAAGAATATATAGAAAACAGCAGCCAGAATTTTGGAAAGCCAGGTTTACACCTAACAAAAATTCTCTAGTGCTGCAAAAAAATGTTTAAATGACAAAAGCATATAAAACGTATCCATCAGCTGACAAGTCTACTCGAAGACCATCTTGTTAACGACGTCAGTCAAATTAGAGTCGCTGACGTCAAAATGATGCAATACGATTTAACTAAAAATATAATAAAAATTTTGAATTTTTTTTCCAACTAAATTAATAATGTAATGCAATCGTTAAAAATATTATTAATCGCTTCGTTCATAGATCCCACTACTCGCGCGTTACGTAATCAGTGACAATTGTACGGGACCTGTACGTTGTGACGAAAGTTTTTCCCGAATTATAACACAAAATTGACTATCCGAGCCGTTCGTGGCGAACAGCTGATTTTTCCGTCGACAAATAATAAGCTCTATTCCCCTGGACTACGATACCGAA
>JARQTJ010000604.1:533167-552061 GCA_030142635.1 Trachelus troglodyta | reverse complement strand
CAGCTCTCCACGTTCCTTGGCGTAAAATCTGCTTATCCTTCTTCGTGGCTTCAAGTTGTCTAGATGGTTCGGTATCGGTGATGTGGTTGTGACGTATGAAATATTGTTACAATAAACTATTGCTTAGTGTTCCCTAATCAGCCTATGACCTTGGACCTCCTGGCCGGTTGCGCAATTTTTATAGAGAAAGGGACGTAATTGCGTCCCGAAATTGAAAAACGAAAGTTATTCCTACGGGAATTTTGTGACGTCCTAAAATAACGTCACAACGTATTTGTCCAATTTATATTATATCTATTATTATCGGCAGATTTTCCCCGTGAAATGCTACTGTTCATCCCCGGGCGGTGTTAAAAAAAAATTTATTTTTCACGTTTCCAGTTTGTCAACGTAGTTATGACGTAAGGGCAAACGCAATATGCGTTGTGTATTTTAGCCATCGAGCAGTCAAGCAAACATCGTGTACTAATATTTGAATATCCATAGTGAAATTGCTTCAAAGTAATTGGCAATACGAATACGTATATGGGTTTTCCGTTTTGGTAGGCGAAGGTTGGTATGACTGTCGCATGCGTGATATAGACATTTATATTCGTAAATGTGTTTGGTACATACCAAACGTATATACGTATACAAAATCGCAGGGAAATATTTCTCTGTCCAATTTGTGTGGGGAATTTCTCGTCTCTTCGTTTCCGCAGCTTCGCCTCCCCTTTCGTCAAGAGGAAATTTAATATCAGAAACAATACATGTCACTCGTTTTTGTGACGATTTACCAGATTGACGGGTCCGATATCAACCCTCGTACATGCCAACCCTGTAAACTGTACACCATGGAACCGATGTTCTCTAGCCGATAGGATTTGGCATCAGGGTCGCCATTAAGTCCGTATGAAATTTTACCTCGTTTCACGTGCAAATGGGGGAAGGGTATTAGCTAATAGTCATCTTTTATTTACGTCCCCTGTAAATTTTCAAAGGATCCTGGATTTTGACGGAAATCAAATTTTCTTGTGAAAAAAATCGCTCTCCTTCCACCGTCTTTATTCATGTGCATTTGAAAGCTGTTTCCTTGGGCATGAAAATTATGGAAAAAAATCGACTTTATTCTAGTGTTAATTTTTTTTTGAATTTCGTTAGAAAGCCAGGAATTTTTTTTTAATTCCCTAGCGTCTACCACCTGCGGCATCTTCCGGCCGCTTTTATATTTCGTAAATTAATATTTGCGTAAACTGACGCACTGAGTATTAACATGACACGTTGTATTAAGACGCCACTAGAAGGTAACGGAATATTCTTGATTACGTTGGTATCGTGGATACGTGACCATCCTTCCGGTAAAGTGGCGCCATCTTGCACAATGAAGGAGTCTATAATTTACGAGGACGTTTTTCGTCCGCGAGAATTTCCACAGGAATTCTTAACGTGCCCGGGACGCCCTATACATAGTTATACTTCAAGGGAATGATTTACGCCCGAGGATCTCGACGCTGCAATCAACGATTCGTTAAGGCGGCCGTTCAACGTTAACTAATCACCCTTCGTTAATGACTTTAGTCGTACGTGAGAATAAGGGACTGAAAAATAGACGAGTTTTCTATCGGAAAATCTAATTTGTTTCGAAAAGTGTATGGTTTCGTTTTAGCAGGTAAATACAATAATAGAGACGAAGATAAGGAACCTTGGGGTCCATGCATTTTTTTTAAACAATAATTCCCCAGACGCCACTAGGGACTTTTGGCAGACCGGTGTATTTGCCTATTCGAAAATACTCACCAACTTCTGCACCAAAATCGAATCAGCCTCGAACGTTTCGCCAGGCTTAAAGGGATTCGTCTCTTGGTATCCTTGTTTTTATACCTGCTATCCTACGGGATGGAATAACGTTTACTGGGAATTTATCGTTCGCGAAATTGGGATCAGGTGGCGCCATCGGCGCCTCTTGCGAATTTATACGATAGATCTTTTTAGTTGCGATCGAATTTCTCGATTGGAGACGATATCTATGTGTAGTCATGCCAAGTAGCATTGGATTCTTTTCTGGGAATAAAACTTATCGTAGGGCAAAAATAGGGGTGAGGGTAGGAAACTACCCCTGCTTGGTCTTTTATCCTACCTTTTTTTTTGCCTAATCTAATCCTACTCTTACTCTGAACTCTACACTCCTTCCTTTCGCAGGGTATCCAGATAACATCCACCGGCGAGATTAAGCGACCTGGGGTATTGGGGTATCGTGGACGCCCGGCGTCCCGACGCCCTTGTAAACTCGTAATTCCTTCACTTTTCAGTTTTCCATTAAAAGTCCTCTGACCGAAATGTGCCTTGCTCGTTCACAGGCTAAGGGATGCGGATGCTGAGAGTAAATAGAGAGAGAGGGAGAGAGACGGAAGAAGCTGGACGAGGCAAAAAGGGTAGAAAAAAAGGGGATGATATTGTGGCAAAACTGGAAATAGAGGTTGAGTAAGGGTTATTCAGGATCTTTTGACTTCCGTTAGGAAAACCACATCCCTTAAAGTTTTCGGTCCAAATATGTATACTTGTCGGATACGCATTGGATGAATGCGAATAGGGGTTGGTATACCGGATTCGTGTGGGATACCATGTACGAGTGGTGGCGAAAACTCTAGGAGTTGAAAATCCAAGCGAAAGTTCGAAACTGTTGATTTTTCAGTTTGACGACCTACCCTCTCGGCGTTCCACCCTCTTTCATCTCTTGGGAAACTTTTTTCTCCGCCCCCTTAAAAGCAATCCTTCGTCCAGAGAAGTTTGATTCTCGCGAGCAGAGCTAATTGACAGATCAAAAAGCTTTTCTGTTTTCTAGAGCTGCGAGGATTTTCGGATAGGATGCTGGCTGGACCAGAATCCAATTCCAGAAATATTGATATTCTGAGAATTCACAGTTTAGAATACGTATCTGTGGTGTTATATGACTATAATGAAATTTTTTTTATTTATCATTTATAAATTTTTTACAGGTGAAATTACAATAAATTGTTAACGATTCCCTGATAAGACCCAAAAAGGGCCTGGTTAGGTACTGGAAGCGGAAATTCTTATTGTGGTCCCTCCTAGTGATATATATATATATATATATATATATAATTTATATATAGTAATATATATATAATTTAATTATATAGATAATTTTCTACACCGTGTATTTTAGTTTAGCGAAGTTCCATCGGCGGGCCGGTTCCTTGGCAACTTGTCTCAATTTACTAGAACTAGGTTCGTGCATTCTCGGGATCTTGGCGAAATCAGCCGAGCGATGTACGCGTATACCGAATCAGTCCCTTGTGCTAAGTTATATTAATTTTCCAGACGTATATATCCGAATTAACACGAATTTACTGTAACTACGTATACCGCATGAACGTTCCACTTCGTCTCGGTCTTATTCATTGCTTTTGTCAGATTCCGCCTGTTTAGGACAGAGATAGCGCCAAAGGAACATAAAGTAATTTCAATTAATTTATAATTAATACTAAACTTTTTTTAATGCATCAATTTAATTCTTGCTAATAACTTTACTGCGAGTTGAGATACAAGATAACTCGAAAGACGGAAAATGTATGGTCATAGGGTTGGTACTGCAATTTAATTAAACTCTTTAGTACCAACCCTTAATTTTATAACCCCCTCATTTTCGTCGAGTACAGTTGTCAGTTGCAAAAAAAGAAGAAATTTTTCCTACACTATTTTGTGAATTGAAATTTTCTGTCAATTTTTTAAAATATTTTTTTCTATTTTAACTATTCTATCTGGACGCTATCAGTATTATCGGTGCCGGTCTTGGTATCGTTAATCTGTAAGATAGTGAATATATATTTTTTCACGATTACGGAATATTATGTGAAACAAACGATTTCTTATTTATAAATTAAAACATTCTCTCGAAATTTAAGCACTAAGAAATAAATTGCTCTTGAATAATTTTTAATTGGCTAATTTCATCTTTCCCTTGTTTCAGATTCCTACCTTCTGGATCTACAGTTTTGCCAACGCTTCGAAATGGCCGCCAGCTTATGGTAAATTTTAAATTATACCACTAAAAAACGAAAATTCTGTCGTTTCACATAAAAGCACAAGAGTGCATTATAAATATTGCTAAAAACTCCTGAAATATCCATTTCGTGCTACAAATAGAAAAAAATAACCCGGACTCAGAGAATCCTCGACGTAATATACGGGAGGGACGCTTATCTACCCTCTCGATCCATTTTCAGTCTTTCCACATTTTAAAGCATCACCCAACGAGACTTACACTCTTAATTAACGTTAAGTCACCGCGTTATTAAATTGTTTTCTCGACCCCTTGAAAAATTTCAAAAAGGTGTCTCCACAAGTGCGACGACCACCAGCGACAATCGCGCCCCTAACGGGAAACGGTGAAGCGCGGATATTCACCCTGAAAATTCTCAAGAGATAGTAAGAGAAATGGCTAAAACCCTCAAGTTTTACCACTGGCAGTGGCGACAATCCTTAGCCCTCTTGGCTTTCTTTTAAGTTCTGTATTGTTACTTTCTCTTTTACCCCCCCCCCCTCCCCTCCTCCATTTCTCCTACGTAACTCGCCCCACCAAATCCTTATCCTCTGAATTATGCATTCGCAGGAATGCCACCGCGTCGCGGGCTTAAAGTCCCATACGAATTTTCTGCTATATCGCCATTGGCCAGTCGTGTATACATTGGAGCGGATCCAAAGTTGTCGCTAGTAGACAGGAATGTGGGTGCTCCTTGGCATTCGTGAGAATTTAAAGGAAAATTAGACGTTGGCCCAAAATACGTCTAACACCAGCGTCTTAGATCGTCTGTGACGTCAGTAAGAAATTTCTTGACATTATTTAAAGATACAATGAGGATACTGATGGTTTCGTCCATATAAACAAATAAAATAATATTTGATTTTCTAATTTTCATAATAATACAATTATAATAAAATATTTATCTTTAATTATTTTTTATAGATTTTTTTTATAAAAAATTATAACGGACTTTAAGTCTCGTTCACAGTTTGTCATATAACATTATAAACGGTTACCTATATTGCATAGACGAAACGGTGCTGTAGAGTCTTGTCAGTTGCGCAATCGAAAGCAGGTGGCAAATGATAGATAGCGAATACCAAATGGCGGAAGGTGGTTGGCCCACGCAGACGGCGGCGGTGTCTGCGACTTCTATAAATAAACGGGGGAATCCCAAGGTGGCAGCGCCGCCCACAGGAATCCCGACATTCAGTCGTATCGTCGATACAGGATCGACCGAATTCGAGGGATTTTGAATTAACGAAATTTTTCAATCGATTGGAATACCCGAAAAAGAGTTGAAATGAAAAATTTTAATTTTGCATTAACAAAAAAAAATAAAACAATTTTCTAATACTCGGTCGAGACTATACAAGATATAAATTTTGGTACCAGTGATGTCCCCTTGTGTATATGCGAGAGGTAAATTTTGAAAAATTTAACCC
Organism: Trachelus troglodyta; assembly: GCA_030142635.1. Taxonomy (NCBI): domain Eukaryota; kingdom Metazoa; phylum Arthropoda; class Insecta; order Hymenoptera; family Cephidae; genus Trachelus; species Trachelus troglodyta. The sequence continues at coordinate 546,592 of JARQTJ010000604.1, read as the reverse complement.
TTTTTATCATACGTGTAATACGGTTCGCCGATTACTGGACGTCTGCTTCGAAGTTCGATAAGACTAATGAAAAAGAAAAAGTCAAAGCGTCAAATAACAGACTAGCTGATAGCATGAGTGACACGTGGCACTTGCGCCCCTTTGCTATCCAGGGCATTCACCCCATCGATCCGTGGGAGGGTGGTCGCTCCACTACGCTTGTATTCTTTGCTATGATGTAAAGAGGGAGACTGGATGACCCAGATTGCCTCGAGCAACCAGCCCAACCAAGGAATCCACCAACCTACCCCATTCGCCTGCTCGCTATAGTTATCTCTAATGATTTACAGCTGCTGCCTACCTACTTCAACTTCCTGGACCCTAGTGAAGATTTAATGCCAGGTTTCCTATAACGAAACAGCTTATAGAACAGTTTATACCATTTCTCTGATTTTTTCTTTCTATTGTCAGTTATATCTAAATTATTGTGGCTTTTGACTTTTTTCTTTTCGTTCTGTTACAGACAATTCTGGCAGTTAGGAGAAATCAGTAGCCGATCGTTAGGGCTGGTATCACGGCAGATCGCAGCTGGGGCGCGTAGTTGAATCAGCTGACACTTCGATCCTCGTGTCCAAAGTGGCTAAGAGCGTAAGTCCACGTAGAGTGCACCAGGAGTGCTCTGGGGTGGAGGTGCAGGTGCAGGTGCAAGAGAGGAGAGCACCGAGGCGCATGCCTTACTTGGGGCCTGAAATGACATCCCGGCTGTCCGCCATGTTTTACACGGTCGAGGTCGGGGACACCAAGTTCACCATCCTCAAGCGGTATCAGAACCTCAAGCCAATCGGATCCGGAGCGCAAGGAATCGTCTGGTGAGTTATGATTTTTATTTTTGAAAAAAAAATTTATTTTAAAATCGTCATCCCCTCTTAGTTTTCATGATTGTTTGTTTGAGACTTATGAAATATTTCGGCTATTCATTTTCGATACTACGTAATTGCGTAGGTAAGTCTATGAAGAACTTTGTCAATGCTCATCGAATTTTATATACTTGCTGAGTAAAGCTCCTTTTTTTTATGAATAATCCAAAATTTATTTGATCATTGAGGTAAGTTGAATGTGGTTTATGTGTTACGTTGGTACTCTATAGAAGCATTTTGGATGAAGTTATGATAATTGTGAAAAAGAATATACAATTTTGAAATTATGGACTTAATTGAGTGCACGTAAAATATGCTGTAAAATTTGCAGATTTTTATAATGCCATTGCTATATCCACTCGTCCTATGAAGGTAAAAATCTGAAAAAGATTTGGACAAATTATTTTTGTTATTACTGTAATTCAGCATTATCAATTTGTATCGTTCTATTTCCATTCTGCATGTTTTCCCGCCTGTACCAGTAATTCTTATATAATTTTTCGCTTATAATCCATAGTAAATGAAAAATCTCATAGATTTTCATCCTGCAGATTTATTTACCTTAAATTAACTGAACCAAGCCAACGGAAAAGACAATGTCAATAAACATAATTTCATTTCAGATTATTTTGACACTTTACCACCATTTGACCAATCTGCATGACATGACATATCCATCCATCTTAAGTCTCACATTAAATTTATTCATTAAAAACGAGTATAATTGTCAAATCAACCCTTCATTAGAATCCTTATCAAATTCATATAATCTCAAAGTGGATGATTTCTACGCGCTAAAAAATATCTCAATTATCATAAAAAAGAAAATCGCGATGCATTATTTTTTCTTTTTCATTCCTAAATCCTCTCAGTCCTATCATTGGTTTGGTAGCTAGCTAGTGCATACACCTAGTTAACGCACGAATTCAACCATCACCACGAGCCCTGTCATCAAGAAGAGAGAGAGAGAGAGAGCCCAAAAAAAGTCCAAAAAACAATCGCGAAATAAGAGCAAGCGATTAAGGGAGAGAAATAAAAAAAGAAGGGCAAAACATATATATATATATATATAACGGGAGAGTATGGATAACGTGGTGACGAACTCTACGGAGGCTGGCAACATTAGGAGCGGATATCGTCGTCACGTATTCGGTGACACGGAACTCTGCATTCCGGAACGTTACGTCGACGTCGAGCCACGAGGCGTCGGCGCTCAGGGCGTCGTTTGGTGAGTGAACAGATTAATCCGGCTCAACGTAATCTAGCCGTCTACATTGGGTCATGAAAAAAAAAGTACTTAATAAGCTGCTCAAATTCGAACCCTTTCTGACGCCACATCCAGAATCCCCCAAAAAAAAGATCCTTACCCGATTTTATTTACACGTATTAAAATTCATAGTCCCATCCCCAAGTTTACCTCGTTTTCCTATTTTTTTCCCCGTGGGGGAGACGCTTTTCTTTTATTTCTTCTCAAATTCTTTTTTCATAAATCTTTTAATCACTTAACGAACTTTTTTTTCATTTTTGTTTCAGCGCGGCATACGACACTCTCACAGCGCAAAATGTGGCGATCAAAAAACTCTCGAGACCCTTTCAAAACGTGACACATGCCAAGAGGGCGTACAGAGAGTTCAAACTGATGAAATTGGTTAATCATAAAAACGTAAGTATATATATATTTTTTAATTGACATCCGTGTATATTTTGCCTCTCCTACTCTTCATATGCCCTTATTCTCATGTTTACGTCACTGGTTACAGATCATCGGATTGCTGAACGCATTCACGCCTCAACGATCCCTCGACGAATTTCAAGATGTTTATCTCGTGATGGAACTGATGGACGCAAATCTCTGTCAGGTCATCCAGATGGATCTGGACCACGAGCGGATGTCCTACCTTCTCTACCAGATGCTCTGTGGCATCAAGCATTTACACTCAGCCGGTATAATCCACAGGGTGAGTAAAAAAAACTAATACTTCCGGTGTTAAAGAAGCATTGTGGTACACGTATGTATATGCTGACTTTTATTAGCGTTTTGTATAATGATTAGCTTTTACTCTAAATTCCAAAACTCTTAATAACTTTTAATCGTGTAATCTGCAGGATTTGAAGCCAAGTAATATCGTGGTGAAGTCTGACTGTACCCTGAAGATTTTGGATTTTGGTCTAGCAAGGACCGCCGGCACGACGTTCATGATGACTCCCTACGTCGTGACACGTTATTACCGGGCACCAGAGGTATTATATTAGATGAATAGCCAAATTCCACAATTCAAAATAAATTGTGCAAAATACCTCATGGGCGTTTTTTTCTCAAAAATTGTTTCAAGGTCATACTTGGAATGGGTTACAAGGAGAACGTGGATATATGGTCGGTAGGCTGTATTATGGGCGAAATGATAAGAGGAGGTGTACTGTTTCCCGGTACGGATCACATTGATCAATGGAACAAGATCATCGGTAAGCTCAAAAAGCATTGATAAGAATAAATACAAATTTACAAGAAAGTCTCTATCACTCTTTCCCACTTCAGAACAACTTGGCACGCCTGCACAAGAGTTCATGCAGCGGCTGCAACCGACGGTGAGGAATTACGTCGAGAATAGGCCGCGGTATCCAGGATATCCTTTCGAGAGGCTATTTCCGGATGTCCTGTTCCCATCGGACTCGTCCGAACACAATAGATTAAAAGGTGAAGATACACGAGAATGAATGTAAATAATCGCCATAATAAAAGCACGCTAATGGACCTTTTGTAATTCCATAGCGAGCCAAGCCAGAGATCTGCTCTCCCGCATGCTAGTGATTGACCCGGAGCGACGTATTTCCGTGGACGATGCCCTTTTGCACAATTATATTAACGTCTGGTACGACGAGGGTGAAGTGAATGCCGTAAGTATCTGTAAGATAAGGACCCATCATCGTTAACATTATAATTAATGATTTTTTTCATTGATCCATTTCCAGCCTGCACCAGGTCCCTACGACCACAGCGTGGACGAGAGGGAACACACGGTTGATCAATGGAAAGAATTGATCTATCAGGAAGTGATGGAATACGAGACCAATCACAATCCAGCGGCAGTGGCCCAGGCGGCGGAACCGGCTGGTTCACGGTAGACGCTGTGATTTGGATATCCATTTCCGGTAGCAAGAAGAAGAGAATTGAATAAGACAAGTGAAAGGGAGGAATAAGAAGCTTATCGAATACTAGAAGGAGGCAAGGTTTAATGACGAATCGAATTGTTGGATGGGACGATGATTGATTTCGATGAGGATTATATGAAAATGATAAAACGGAAGTACGTCTATTAACGATAGTATGAGTTATCATTGTGATGTGATCACCAATGTCGAGGATCCGATGTGTAATGAGTAATCGAGCCTTTTTAACCGGGAATAATAAATAAATAAAAAGCTTTTACGAGTGCAACAAAGTGGGAGCATTGTATGACGCGTTGACGTTGCTGGAAAGAGGATAAATTAATCTATTATTACTAAGAGTAATATATGCGCATGCGCAGGTGATGGCGAGTATTATCGCTCAAGTCTTTAACGAGAAACACGAAGGATATAAAAATTGAATGAAAACTCACGTCTTCTATTCAAGAGAAAAGGAACAACAACAATAACAATAACCGCAACAAAAAAGTAACGTCATTGTATGAGAAAATAGTGTGCCTGTCTTTTTTCTTTCTGTCTTTCTTTCTTTCTCTCTCTCTCTCTCTCTCTCTCTCTCTCTCTCTCTCTCTCAGTCTCTTTATGATTGTATACGAGCGAGCGAGCGAGTGCCTTCAATGGGATGAACTGTGTACGATGAGAATGCAAGAAGACAAAAAATAATAATGACGTTACTAAATAAAAAATAAAATTGTGGACTGGTTTACTGCTAGTTGGCATAAGTGACTACGCGATTGAGGTTATGGCCTCTCCATATACGAAAATGCGAAATTAATAAAGGAAAGAGCGATATTAATAAATGCGTTTAATATTGTGTCTAATCGCAATTGGTAGAATGTATCGAAAACATAAACCGGAGAAAAACCCAATCGATAAGAGATGCGTATTTATTTATTCTCTGATTAATCAAATGCCGGAGAGAAAATAATTTTTATCGATATTTCACAAAGCCACCGCATTATCCAGGCAGCGCGGCAATCGCACGCTGATATATATCTATCTCTCTCTATCAATATATCTTTCTCTTCCTCCGTCTTTCGAGCTGATTTTTCGAACTTCCGTCCGCGACAATTACTCACAATTTTCGTACATCCGCCATGCGCACTGTTACCTTTGCGATAACTTCCGGCTCTAAGTTCCGAGTTCGTTGATCCTCGAGACAATCCTGCGCGTCTCGCTGCCATCTCTTGTTTCTCTATTTTTCTTTCTTCTTTCTCAAGAGGGTCAAAATAATAAAATAAGAACGCTGTTAACTCGTCGCGAAAAAAAAGAAATGGAGGAACAAGGATATAAAAGAGAAGAAAAATTGCGACACTATACTCTGTGCAAAAAATAGTAAGACTATTTTACTCGTCGCGAATCATTAATTTCGAGACGAAGCGGACTGCCGATATTCCCTTGTGAATGATATAGTAGCTGAAATCATTTTTTTTAAATGACAGGCTTCTTGTGCGAAATATTTTTTATAACCCTGACCTGTCCCTCCCCCACCCTCAATCATCCCAACCCCATTTCCCATCTCATATTAAAGTTGGCAAAATCCCAAGCAGACCCATATACATATATATACTTTTAATGCGATTTTGCGAATAATCGGTAATACCTTGCGCCAGCGTACGTTACGAGCTTCGAGCGTGTGATTGTCTTTTTTACAAGAAAAGAAAAAAAATAAGAAATCGTATAATCTTTAACATCTCGATCGATCGCCGATACGAGATACAAAACGAAAGTCAACTTTCGTATTCTTAAGGAAAAATTTATTATCAATAACTGATTAAAGAATTACGGATTTATAATGCGCGAAATCCATTTGCTAAATCATGCTAAATATATCCGGGTATATTTTTGCCCATTGGAACGTTAAACGCAATACCGATATATTTTTCGTATGGCGATTTTTAATCGTGGGAACAAATATCATCGAGATTACCGAAATTCATATACGAATTTTGTTGCATGGTTAATAATTGTTGGACTGTCTTTTGATTGAAGACATGGTGTGCCATTTTTTTTTCTTTTCCGAAAAGCATTCGAGAAAAATATATAATCTCAGAGAGGAGACAGTTTTACGCTCGATCCGTCTCGTATTTATTTACGGAAGTCGCATTTATGTGTAAAAAAAAGAAAATACAGGAAAATACAAGAGGTGGGAATAAGGAATGAATGTTGCATTAAGAATCCAAAAAACTGTACGAAATTCGTTACCGTTCGTACGGTCTCGAGGTGAGGGAGTCTTGTAAGAAAAAAAAAAAATTAAATTCTCGCACATCCATAATGGGTGACACTCTCGTATTCTCGATTACTGTATCATCGAACGAGCTGAGAGTAATCGTAAAATCATTAAGGAAAGTAACTCTACACTTGATAAATATGAATTTGTACATAATTAGAAGGTAGATCGATGTACACAAAAAACGAAAAACTTATCAATGCGTTACTGCGACACCGTTGACCATCACGGCTAAGATGACGTCCGTTATATATTAATATACATTTTTGTTCTCTGTTCTGTAACAAGGAAAATATTGGAAATTCATATGCGACGTTATTGAATAATAGACGCCTGTCTTACTTGGCACTAAAGGCGAATTCAAAGAATTCTTATGAAATTGTATAAGGAATAATTATTTTATTTAATTGTATTACAAATTTCGATAATAACTAGCTGACTTATGTTTTACGATTTTTTAACAAAAAAAATAGTTTTCTATTTAGTCATCAATTCAGTTCAATATGTCCAAAATTATTTCACGGGAGTTCACTTTACCGAGTACTAACTTTTGAAACGTCTTGTAGAAAATTACATATGTACTTTTTCGCTTGTATCACGTATGAATTTTTCGTGTTTGATTAGCAAGCGAAAAAAAAGAAAGTGCAATTTTTCACAATGACATACGAGACTTTTCAAATTTGTATAAATACAGATTAACGTAACTCTAATTGTGAACGCGACATATTGGCAAAGAGTAGTTGAATTTTTTTTAATCTACATGATTCTGGGCACTGTGTAATAAAATCGTGTAGTCACGTTAATTCACTGCTATTAATTATTGATTTTAATTACTGTAATGATTCTCATCGAATCCAGTTAGTTAATTAGATTTTACCAAATTTCACTAACGCCTCGCATCCATACTAATATCGATGTCGAATTTTCCATGTTACACTCGGTTATTTAATAAACAAACAAAATCACACTCTCTAATCGTTATCAACGATACGATTTAATCACAGATCAATCTTGCGTTACACGTAACAAAAGACGTTCGCTAAGTCGCGCGAGGGAATCCAAGATTCTTAATATAAAATATGAAACGAGCAAAAGAATCGATAATTTTCCTAGAGTGACGTGATCAAGCGTTATCAATTTTCAAAAATTACCAAAAAAAATCAGACAAGTGTAACGATTAGAAGAGGCGTAAGAGAACGTCGGGCCTTTTGGTAAATTTGTGTATTTATTATTATTATTATTACACGTGACGTAGCTCACTTTCGTAAATGATATTAATATATGTATAGCGATGCGTAGCGAAAAGTGAATATGATTAATGAGATGTAGTAATTAATTGCTCGATTAATCAAGATTATTGTGATTGAAATTAAAAGCAAGTCGCTAACGAGCCCTCGTTACCTTGAATCGACGTTGAACAAAAGTTCATGTGTTACAGTTGCCGAAAAAGTGTAAGATGGGTGGAAATTGGGGTGGATACGAATAAAGTTGAACAAGGGGGTTAAACGATAAAGGGATGTTACAACTTATAGAATCCGAATAAATATTAATGATAGTGGTGGACAACGGGATCGGAGAACGATAATGATAACGATGATAATGATGATGATATAAAATTGTATTTATTACGAATTAATGAAACTACAAATATTAACTAATGAATGAGTAATTGTAATGTAACGTTGAATTTTTATTTTCCACAATGATAGTTATGTGAATATATTGCTACAGTCCGATCCAAATAATCAAGCTTTTGTAACACTAATTATAATAAAGTAATAATGATAATATTACTGATAATTACGTAATTACGTATTACAGGCAGTAACTGATATGCGAATTGGTAATGTACATGTTGTCGCATATAGGTGGCGCACGTATTCCAGAAATCTTTAAAAAAAATTCATCACGGTCTTACGTTATCACGTATATCGGTTATCGTGAAAAATGACAGTCCGCGATTATATTGGCATAAAGAATGAATCGAGTGATATCTTTTTTCTTGGAATGCTTTTGATAGCAAGCGTAACGCAAATTAAAGATAATTATCAAACTCTCATGGATTTTGAGAAAGGGCATGCAAGCTCATTCACATGTCATGACGATGATTTTGAAAAGAAAACCCAGAAATTAAGGATTTTTCGAAAAGGCAACGCGAGGTGGGTTTGGGGGCGAGGTGATATATCCAAGTAAAAGTAATGTGGTAAATAATAATAATAATAATACCAACAAATAATGATTAAAATAAGAGTAATAACAATAAGTCATAAGTAACACTCAACTATAATTAATTGGTTAATCAAGTAACGATAATCCTTCTCTTAGGGCGATAAGAAGCAAATACAAAAAAAAGATAAACAGAATATTTTGAATGGTCGATAATTGGGCGATGAAAGACGAGGAGGGGGAAGAAGAATTAAAGAAAATGAAAAGGAAACTGAAACACAATAATGTCCATGTTGCTGATTTAGCAGTGAGAGGTTAGAGTGTGTGTTTAGAGGCAACTTAGTCTAGTTAGTTAGCGAGTTAGTTAGTTAGTTCTTATACTAGAAACAAGACGAAGAAGAATGAAGAAAGAAGAAAACGTCATACGTGTAGCTTTTAGACCTAGGCTAGACTAGAGTAAACCTAGACTAGGCTAGGCTAGGTATCGTTCCGAGGTAGTTTATCATGGCCGATCCTTATTTATTAAGGACAGGGAGCCGGAAGTTACTTTAATTAATCGCCAATGCTCGCAAATCAGCATCCGAAAAGAGATGTTCACTCTTAAGCGCAAGTCCCATAAAGCTCCGTTACCGTGTAGTCTCTTGTGGAGAGGCTGGCTCCTTATGGATTTTTTTTTTGAAAATTCCCCAAAAAATATTCGATATACGAATCGATGACGTTCCGACGGCGTTTTGAAAAAATTTATCATTCAACACGGTTACGTCATACATCATGAGTTTAAATGGTAGAAAATAAACTCAAAAGTGAATAAAAATTTTGGATTTTCATTATTAGCAAATTTTTGGCATAAATAACGCTTCAATTTCTTTTAAGCTCTTTAGCATGTGCCTTGTACAGTCTTCTGCACTATTTTTATCTTTCGTATACTCTGTATTATTTCTTTGTGTATAAATCACGAAATTTCAAAAAGCCGTCGGTCACGATCCGCGAGTGATAAAATGATAAAAATCACATCAATAAGATGGATCTAGAGATTTTTGTTCTTTCACATTGTACAGTCACCGGAGAGAATGGTAAAAAAGTTTATTATAAAAGAATTTGTTTGAAAAAAAAGCCAGCTATCAGCTATCAGAGACTCTTAGATATTACACCATACAGTAGTGGTTATGTAATAATATACGCAAGACATTATCTAGAGACACATGCGTTATCAGGTATAACGATTTGATAACGCACAAAGGACATACACGAAAAAAAAACCTAGACGCAGCAACAGCAACGCAAATGCGCCACCCTAAACTATTATAAATATAACTATACCGATATCACGAAATATATACCTCTTCTGTAAATATTATATAAACGATAATTATTATATATATTGATCGATACGATAATAACGACATGTAAAGTCATGGAATGCGACTAATATGTGCTAATTATTAAAAAGATCATCGGCCGACTACGATCGTCACGATTAAATTACAACGGACGCCAATGGTGATCGACGCCGATTGTAATCGAGATGACGATTTACGAGATGTAATTATAAATTGCGATATTGTTTTACGACCTGATGGACGTACCATTTATTTGTGAATAATTCATTACGATGATAATATAGTTATATTGTCGCGACGATATGATATAATTATATTTATCGCCACGGTATATAAATAATTATAAATAAAAAATCATCATCGATGATAATTAAATACGACGATTAGTCGATGATAGTAGCTTGATCGATGACGACAATGTCGATTGTGATTATTGTTTTTTTAATTATTATAATTGTAATTGATTATTATCGGTTATTACTATTATTATTATTATTACTATTATTATTATTATTATTATTATTATTATTATTATTATTATTATTATTATTATTGTCATTATTATTATTATCATCATTATATTTACTCCGATCGTCATTACTCCGAACCACACGATTTCGTGACAACACCGATGCTGTCAGTGTGTCGTAAAATTTTGTTGAATTGAAAAAAAAAATGAACTCAAAAACCTTGTCATTCATGTAATTAACTATGGGCGAGTATACAGTTTAGAATTTGAATAGCCATCATCGATAATTTTGTAGATGCGGGAGTAAAGGAAGAAAAAGGTTAAAAAAATGGGAAGAGAAAAAATCAAATGAGGGATTCTCTATCATTTTGTGGAGAGGTTTGATTTTAAAAAAAAAAAATGTGGTAGAGGGATACGTTACGTGGTAATAGATTTTCGAAAAATTGGTTATCGAAATACGACACGGAGTAACGAAAATTTCCGTAGGGGCGTATCCTTTTTCTCTCTTTCTCTTTTCATTTTTCCTATAATCGGCAATCGATTCTTATCCACGTTTAAATTTGGCGCTTCTCACTCGACGCGTTTGACATTTCCACGAATTCGAAAATTGTACGAATATACCGGCGGAATAATGTGCAATGATACGCACGCAGACTCGACAGAAGTTTGTGCACGTGTCTCTTGATTATTATGAGTATGAAATCGGCCATTTGCATTTGAAAATTAATCGATTACGTGCGCAATTCTTATATATCGGAATGAGAATGACAATGGCGAACGATTACAGGGCATTCTTGGATGTGTGTTATAAGCGCGAAAGATTTTGCTGGTTTCTAACGTAATGCGAATTCCCTTTTGCAATAAAAGAGAAAAAACGAGCGCAGAACGTAGCTGGAGGATATAAGGGTCGAAGGATATGAGGGATGTAAAAAAATTGATAATGAGAGGAAACCACTAATCCAGTACTAATGTAATCATACCATTGGGGTGAATTGTCTCATTCTTGAATTACCAACAATTAATTGCTGGCGTAAACGATATAATTATTTATTGGCAACTGAACCAATGCTCAAAGACGCTGTTGGTTTATATTAATAAAAAGAAGCTAACGAACCACAATTTTCTTTACCTGTCTGTACCTATAGGCCTGTATTGTATATGCAGTGAAATAAGGGATGAATAAAAAAAAATATGGACACTTTTTATATGCATGATTTATAAGTTTTAATTTTAATATTAAAGGAGATATACCATGTTGTATGTGAATGAATTATTGGTTATTTAAATTGATGTTTTAAAATATTATCATGGGCTTGTCATTGACTGTTCACTATAACTTATCCCCATCCAAGTTTCCTAGCCATAGGCGTTTTACGCTGTAATTATATAAACTTAGACAAAGTCCAATTTTTCTGTTAACGTTGAAAAATATTATTGATCTGGTAGTTGATGATTTTTTTCAAATTTTTTTAACCCTTTTATTATCCTTGAAATACTTCAGACGAACGACGATCGAACTTCATTTTACTTGGTAAAAAATTTATCGAGTTATATACTGGAGATGGCGAACATGAGAGGTGCATTTACTTCAGTCGAATTGCTTATTGTATCCAGATCCTTTATGGTGAATACGAGTGTGGAAAAAGGAACGAGTAAAACTTGAATTTCAATTGAATCCGTTGAAATATTATTTCTATAGAAGTGCAGTGGGGTATAAATATATGTATAATATATTCAAATATTTATTCCAGGAGGATGCACGAATTGCATATACATACATACATGTGCATGCATCCTTGTCACTTGGATAAATCCAAAATCTAGGCAGGTATGTATGCACATGTATATACTGTATTCCTGACATTTTAACTAAAAATACTACCAGCCGAAGAAGAATTGTATTCTGTTTTCCATATGAATAACAGCGCGATAGCTCTAGACTTTTATTCCAAATACCAGGGAATTTTATGCCGCTGAAGCTACACTGGTATCGGCATTGTTAAATCTAGACTTTGGCTTCTTTTCAACAGTGGAGACCAGGACGAACCGGAAACGTATCATAGACTCTCACTCCCCCATTGTGTAACAAAAGAATGAATAGAGAGAATCGCCATTTTATCATGCAAATTTCTAAAAGCTTGTACTTATATATAACAATATAGTATATATACATATATATTGTTTATCGTACTCCCTTCGAATCATCAATAAGGATGAAATTGGTAATTTGGGAACATATAGGTATAGTACCGATGCAATAGAAAACAAATATTGTAAATCAACAAACGTTACAATTTCACAAAGACGGTGTTGCCGATGCATAAAGGGCCACGGCGGAAAAAACCCAAATAGTTAGTTAGTTCTTATAGTTATTAGTTATAGATTGAGTCATCCCAAGCCGGTGCGACTAAAAACCAAAAAAGGAAATGAAGAAAAATTGGAAATCAACACAGGACTCTGCGTAAGGAGGGGCAAAGGGGTAGCTTAAACGGGATAAGAGTAAGTGGAGTAAAGTTAGTCGTGAATACACCACGTGACGGGCATCACATAGTGGCAATAGTGAGTATATCAAATTTATAATATTTAGTATATAAATGGGTCTGTCCAGAGTGAGAATGGCTGGGTTGAAGACTAAGCCACTCGTAACAATGGTTTGTGATAGCCCCTACTGAGCGTGTATATTTGGTCGATTGTGACTACGCAATGAATAGGTATATACTTAATCAATAAATTGTTTGAGCGTTTGTGATCCCTAAATCCATTGGTCGACGCTCGTTCGTTGATGGCTAGCAACGTGTAGCCCGCGATCCGTGAAAACGGAATGGACCGCGTAAAAACACACGCCGCTTTGACTAGGACACGCAGCGCCGACGGGCGCCCTTAACCCCTTGTACTACGATTTAACTCGGAAAAAGCGTGCCCAAGTGATGCGGCCGAATGGTCGGGAAAAGAGCCGAAGTGACGGAAACCGAGTGTCGAAATTGTACCACGAAAGTGTCTCCCGATGTCTGGAAGTAGGAATTTGTGATCATCGCCTCCGTCGACAATGCGAATCCCGTCGTAGCCGAGCTAAATGTGAACACGAACGTGTAGCTTGGCGGGCAGAGGTTCTCCGCTACCTCACCGCTGGTTCCCAAAGCA
>JARQTJ010000604.1:513156-526825 GCA_030142635.1 Trachelus troglodyta | reverse complement strand
GGGATTCGCATTGTCGACGGAGGCGATGATCACAAAATCCTACTTCCAGACTCGCCGCTACGATTTAGCGCCATGATATTGATATCGCCTAAAATCGTAGCATTGTGCATCTCCCTGCTCATCTCTGATGTATCTGTCTACTTATCTCTACTTGAGGGCAGTGAGGAACCGCTACTGCGGCTACCATATGAGTATCACATTACGCGGAATCCTTTTCAATTAAATTAACGGAGTCAATCAAGAAAAGATAATTCAAATCATTACATATTACAATTTTAGGTGTCTTGAACTTCGAGTATCGCAAAGGACATGGTAAGAATCTGTAATTGTGAATTATCGTCGGATCCAGCTTCGTCGTTTTTCCGCCGCTCTCGGTTGGCGCCACCAGTTCTGTCAAAGCTACGTACAGTCTTAGAGCGAAATACAGTCCGTACAAGTAATAAGTAGCATTTGCCATGTGCGGACAAATGCGGATATGCGTGACAGTAATTATCTGGACCACGACAGATTGAAAAACTCGTTAACCTTTCAATGATGGCATGTAGTCTAACAGACTCGATAGATATACATTTTCTTAATGGCAAAAGAGACGCCACCACTGTGAGGTTAAATGGTATGTATTACGAGTGCTAAAACGAAGACATCGGAAATCCGTACGAGTGCAAATGGATAATAATGATGATACTCGCACAATATCTTATTCTTTTGACGTATTCAAAAGAAGTTTATGTGTACGAAGAAAAATTGCAATTGAAACGATAACACGATATGAGGTGACAATGACTTCTTTATACTGCGTCATTCAATATTTCGTTTGTCCATACGCGTGGAGCTGTACAAAGTAGGCGGATATTCTGATAAAATTAAGTAACTGGTAAAATTAGCTAATTATGATAACAGTCTAGACTTAATGACTTGGGAATTCAGGCCGTTGTCAAAGTCCAATGTAACTGCGTTTCAATTCGCTTTATTTAATGTTACACAAGTCAGACTAGGTCAATACGAGACTTTTCTTTTTTTTTCCTACGTTCGCGATATTCCAGTACTTCCTAGATCAATGAATGCGCGATCCGTTGTGAAATAATTGGTGATCCTTGGTGCGATGAAGACTTTACTGATAATCAGTAAAGGGTGTTAATACAGCATTATGCAATTGCCATAGACTGCGCTGCAAGAAACTTGGACGATAACAAATGATATTTTGGAAATTGGAATTTTTATTGTCTTTTGACTGAATGATATTATAATTGTATTAACTTTATTAATTTTTTAGGACGAATTAATCATCCCGCTGTAATTAGACTGTATTTTTTAATTAACCAGAAGAACTTAAACGTTGAATAATCCATTCAGGTATGCTGAATGAAGATTTTATACTAAGGGATTCTGCGGGTAAGTTTTTCTAAAGTATCTTTACAAGTGCGCTATGTCAATTACCAACTCATATAACTTCCGCTTCCTCAGAGTTACTTCAACGGTAGTATAGAAACTGTACTTCGCATGGTATACAGCTCTCGACCTGGTGCTCCGCCATTTTGCAAAACTTCACCAACCCGGCTAGACTATTCGCACCGCTTTGTCCAGGTAGCTCAACTTTGCGCAACTTTTACGTCCATAACTTAATTGGGTCACTTCACTTTTAACACAGCTATTAAATTACGATCGTGATAATTACTCTTGCAGAGATTTAAATTTCCCGCGATTTTTTTTTACAAGGAGCAAATGCTATTAGGACGCTCTAAACGTATCAAGTTGCCTGATAAAAAATAATTTCTTAATAAAATCATCTGGATAACCTATTAAAGGTACAATGACGTTTATATACATGTGCCATATATCTATGCGCACGTGTAGTGGATGTCAAGTGGGAAAAATAGTGCAAGTACAAGAAAATCAAGGAAAACAAGTATAACGTTAATTGAACATATAAATGTAACGTAGGATCAATAAAAATCTGTATTTCCTTAATAATCATCACGGTTTATCATGCATAGACTATTTATTCAAGTGAACTTTTGTACAGTCAATTTAGAAATTTTTTTTCATATTTAATTAAAAACCTTTCAGGCTTTTATAATTGAATCAATCGAATCCTTGATTCAATATTATTGTTATATCGATATTTCATTATATCTATAATTATAGCTGTACGTTCAGTGGCATTAGATTTCCAGTAGCCACACTTGGTTCGGGCAGTAAGGAAGGGTCACTCACATAAGAAGGGGTCTCTGGAGGGAAACGGAGAGAAAGGAGAGCGAGAAAAAGATCCATGCGTCTCCCTTGACTCCTTGACTTCTCGGCTACTCTTGGCGCGTCACGCGGACGCCAATCGATCAGACAATCCGCGACTTCCAAAGACGCCGTGTCGACGCCCGTCCGATTCAATTTACTTGTAATACAATAAATTCTATAACAATCGTTATAGGACTATCTTTTGAACATTATATCAGTACAGTTAGAATTGAAGTTTTCTAATTTTTTGAAAAAAAAGAGAAAGAGTGAAAATGCCATTTTTCAAAAAACTTCGAAGATTCTCCAGACACAAGAGTAAGTTTCTTTAAAAATTATAATACAAATTAATTATTAATTTTTATCAACAACAGCTCCCTCTGTCGAAAGTTGAGTATTTCTTGTAAGATATATCAGTTTTTTGCTTCTCATTATACTTCAGACAGATTTCTTTCAATCGTGAAAATTATGCTTTTTGATAATTTACTTTGAATTTTATATTTTAACGCTACCGGGTAAACGCCTTGTGCGGTATCGAGGATTTTTTTATACTTAGTGCAGAAAGTGGAGCATGGATCGGCAAGGGAATGACCTCGAGCAGTGCATCCGTAACGATCAGGTCGAGAATATTGACCTTTATTCGATAATAAACAATTTTTTTCAAATCCACAAGGCTCAAAGATCCATAAGAGTCAATGTTAAAGAATCGTATTATAAATAATTGGAAAGAAAATTTTGTAAACAATTAAAATAGTTGAATTGAAACATTGCAATTAATTGTAGAAAAAATTGCATCACATGCAATTATGCACTTTTGAATGCATATTTATCCACACATTATTCTTACGTGAGTAATACTATACCTACGTAGAAATGAAAGTACAGCGTGCTAACGCACGTGGCGCCTAACGTAACCTGCGGTCTACATGTATCGTGTACATATGTGCGCAGCTGTGATTTAGCATATATGAAAAAAATGAAAATACAAAAAAGTAAAAGAAATTGTATAATTCTCTTTTCTCATAATTTTCACTTTATATATCTTCCTGTATAATTTCCTTTCGCCAATGTGCTTCAGCGTAATTTCGCAAAATGCGCGATTACCACAGTCGCCATTCTCTCCCGTATAACGTGCGGACGTTAAATAAGCGTCTTGTAATTTTCATTACACGATCATTTGCCGTAATAAAAACAAAACTCGAAAATCGAACGTGCAAATACAACCAGTGCAATAAACTTTCAGGTATAGCAACTTCATCGATATTTTCATAATCTAAAATCAATACGCAACGAAAAGCCATTAACGAACTCGTATGAATTTCATATGTCGGACTATTTTTTTGGGCAGTAAAAAAATGAATTTTTCTTTCCTTTTTTCCTCTGTCCCTAGGGATTTTGCGCATTGCGATTTTTCCCCCGTCGATATGACCGTAATTTAAACCGCGAGATTATATCCGCCAGCAATAAGTTTCGTTAACCTTTTTATTTCCGCAATTCAGCTGTTCTCAAATAAAACACTCACACCCCTTTTCACCCCTCCATCGCAACATTTATACTCGAAGCTGATAAGATAATTTTCAGTCGTCATCTCCCGTGAGAACAAAAAATTATTGTATTTTCCATAAAAAAATAAAAGTCATACTCGATCCACGTGGCTTTGATTGTCTTTTTTTATAAACTCAAAAAAATGTCAATGCGATTTATAATTTTGATAGTCGACACTCATTCTTTATCTGTCCCAAAGTCTCGGTTTTCTTTTTTATTATATGGAAGTATCAGTTCGTGATAACGACACTTGACCTTAACACTTGTTATCTCTCGGCAACCTTTATTACATTGGGCAACGACCTCTCATCGTTAAACATACTCATATTCTTTATGAAATTGCATCAATTTTGATAGGACGTTTACAACGTAATAGATTATATACACGGGTGTCATTTACAAACGATTTTAAGAATGATCTTTGACCTGAATCTGTCGTATCTTTATGACATGACAACTTGTTCTCGTATCACGTGAGAGGGTCAAGTGCAATACTTATTTATATTTATATTTATATTTGTAATACTACGTATTATCATTTTTTATTCTTGAATACGTTTGTACGTCTCAAGATATTGATTTATTTTCACATAAAAACATATGTTTATACTAAATATATGAAAATGTATGACGCAATGATATATACGTATATAGATTTACACATATCCACACATGTATATGTATACATATATCGTAACCGTACTTCACACGAAACCCTTACCAGAGTCTCAGATTTCTCATCTCCCAGTGCTCGTTACATCTGATAAGGATAAAAGATCAAAGGAAAAGATGAATCCTGATAATATTTCAGGATCGCGATGACGGTTTTCATCCGCAATAAATTTAATCTGCGCAGCATCCCTGTGGATATGAGAAAAAAAGAGATATGTTAAAAATTATCGAAAATCTTTATAGAGATGATCGATTTCAAATATATATATGTTATATATATTTTACACTACGAATTGAAGGGAGAACATTTTTTGCTTATCTCACGTCGCGTCATTGATTGAAGGGCTAATGATAATGTGTTAGAATCCCATGGCTTTCGCTGAGGACATCGAAATCGGAAATTATTTTTCTTCCTCGTCAACTTTCCCTAGGCGTTGTTCAGCGTCGTAGTAATTGAAAATCTCTTACTCGTGAAGTCAATTTCAAAAGCGGCCAAGTCAGTTCTCTCAAAAAATTCAGTTCTGTTCGACTTAAGATTTTCGCTAATCCGAATACACATATCAGTAGTGATTCAAGTGAGCCCGTACAATTTTCAAATTTCCGTCAAGTATTGTGCATAATTTGAATAATTGTATAAAAATGGAAAAAAAATTGTATGACACGCGGTATTAATGAAAATTTCAAGTATTCGGATATGTCGACTTTATTCGATTTTTAGGGGTGTCAAGTCACTTGTCCATAATTTATATACTTTTCAATGCATTCAAGTCAACCCAGTCATCTTGACATAGTTCCCATTGAATTCCTATATGTATATATATAATATATATGTATAGCAGTCTGCAACCACGGAACGGCTTAGTAATCCTTACATCAGCCACGTTCAATTCCACAGTTCAATTATGGTCGACGCATGGGTACCGCCTTAACTGTTGATTTACCACAGCCAAGGACTTCCCCTTTCTTGTACCTTTAATCCGGAAATTCTTGAACGTGCCTGTCCAATTTCATGGTAGAAACGAACGGCGTCACGACGCCCGTGAATTGCATCAGCGCGTCGAGACGCATCTTGACTTGAAAAAGGAATCAGTTAAAAAAAAATTGCTAAAACAGATTTCAATGGACCAGTCAAATTACGTAAGAATAAAGTCTAACGAGCACCACTGATAAACGAAGGTAACGAGAAAACCTAATTAGCCAATTTTCATCTCCATCGTTATCGTCAAATTTTTCGAGCTCATTTATTGTCAGCAAAAATCCTTTTTTTTATTTCATTGAATTAATTGTTTTAATTAACAAAAATTATACTTCCTCAAGTCAATTCAAACGTGCACCCTCGAGTTTAAATCCGCTATCAGAATTTAGTAATCCGTAAATTACGCTAAGTCCGAACACGAAGGCAAAAGTGAAGGAACAAGAAGACGTAAAAATGAAAAAAAAAGGGAAAAAATAAAAAGGTACATAAGCCGAAGGAAGAAGAAGAAAAATAAAATAAGAGCGACTTCTTATTCGGCAGTGAGAAAGAAAACCGGTGGGATCCACTTTGCAGCTGATTGGTCCCCGACGGGATTCATCTTTGGATCGCCTTGAGCGTCGATCCGCGATCTTCGCGAGTGGATCAAGGGCGGCCAAAACTCTGTTAAAGGCAATAAAATGAAAAAGCAATTTGCGATACTTACTATAGAAGCTGCAATGCACAAATGCAAGTATCCATATACGAGTATATATATATATATATATATATATATATATATATATATATATACACACACACCTATCTATATCTATATAGGAACACTGAGGTTGGACAAGACGGCGACGCTTAAGGTCGTTTAACTTGCCTGCAGTGTTCAGACGGCTGATGCAAGCGTCGTTCCATAAGTTAACCAAACTGTCTGGCTCGTTCCTTTCCGTCTCTACTTGAACCCGTAATATCATATACGAACATTGAAAAGACGTAAGGTCCTGATACAACGCTGGCGCCATCTGCTTGAAAATTGCTAATTGAAACTTTGATGCCCTTTGAACGTACGTTCAAAGTTCGCTCTTACGAAGTTTCTTACACTGTAGTTAATCGGATTCGTATATGACGTTTTTTATGGTAGTAACGGTAGCTGCGTTTTGACATTGACTGTATTTGCTCGATCATGCAATAAGTTTGGCCATTGATAGATTCGATAGGTGATGTTAAATGAGATACGACAGTGGTATTTTATTTTATTATTATATTAAAATATGTCATTTTTTAAAAAATAAATTTAATACTCTTTCATATGATATTTCAAGTTCCTATTTAATCCATTTAGGTTTAGGGATAATACTGTTGGATGCTGCGCGGTCTGAGTTGATGCCATGAACATTTAATATTCGAGTCACGTGTCACGGAATTGTATTGTTCCGACATATGTTGACATATGCAGTATGTATATAGGTAGAGAGTTATACACAGTAAATACATATATGTACCTATATAGTATCATACACACGAGTATCTCGGAAATCAAATGTAGATATAAAAAAATGCGTCGAGCAATGATACACGTTTAATATAATACAAAATAAGATAAAAATTGATAATACGAAATTGCGTTTTTAAAAAATATAATCAAATCAACACAAAGCTCGGATTATAATTTGAAATAAATCTTGAAATTAAAAAAGTCTATTTATACCCCACCACTCGTTTCCTTCCGTCCAATACGGATTTACACAAAGTTTTGTAACTTTCTCGTTGGCGACGTAGAGGGAAAAAAAGAAAAGGCAGAGAAAGTTCCTGCCAACTTCCGAACTGCAAGGAAAAACATTTAATTTCCTTGCCTAAGAGGTAGGAGAGAAAGGTGGTCCATCGATCATTCCCGCGTCTAGATATTATTATGGGTCGTATAAGAGCCGAGGGTCGAGGAGCAGGAGGGTGGGCGGGGAAGGTCACTTCCGTGATAATTCTGAAGCCCTTTATCCTTACCCGTGGGTTTTATGTTATCGGTATTATTATTATTATACCATGTTTGTGTATATCTGCAAATTGTGTAATCTTCACTACTGGTAATTTCTAAAGCTGTCAGGTATTTTCTAATGGTATATGTATACCTGGTGCAGCCTCTTCTGGTTGGCCGTTTGGAAGACGAAGGACCTATGGTAGGAGGAAAGCAAAGCGGTACGGGATGCGCATACGCGCTAGGGCCTAGGATGAACTGTTGGCAACCATATCGCGGTGAACCGCGTACGGAATAGGACGTGTACGCGAAGCGTGTGACAATTTTTTTTTTCATTTTTCCTCAAATGATAATAATAACGAATTTTGGTGCGATACTTCGAAACGTATGATTTTATATCTTCGTTGATACTGGGTATCGGGGAGGGTTATTGGCAGAAAAATTATTGATTATTGAAATTTGTTTGTGCCGCTATTATGCGATTTTATTAATTGAAGTTTTTCAATTTTTTTAAATTTTTACGCGTTTAGTCCACTCGGGACTTTTGACGTCGAGAGACGCGGCTTTACGTTCGTGCCGGATGTGTTCGCGCGTGGGACTATAAGGCGAAATCGCAGATTTACGAAATTGGCGGAAATAAGAAATTGGTACTATTTATTCTTATAGCAGAATGTCCTTCTTCAAGGGTCTGTGGAAGAGCAGCTCGAAACACAAGAGTAAGTTTTTGTGAAAAAAAATCTTTTATGCATTTTTAGTCGAGTTGTTTTTTTTTCTCGAAATTTTAGGCTTCTGGTAGACGTTGTTTTTATGGGTTATTTCATTTCTTTTTGTGGTAGATACTGTACGTGTTTTGGTAGGGATTCAGTATGGTGGTCAGACTGTTTTTATATTTTATATTTTGCACTGGAAAATCTTTTGAAACATACATTTACCTTATTTTGTTTTGCACCACTCGTCACTTTTTATTATTAGTCGTAGTTACGTTGGTGCGATGATGATAATAATAATACTTGGTTATGAAAATTCCATTAATACAATTATTTTCAACAAACAGCGACACTCGTCTGCAATTATAATATTCGTTGTCGTGATAATTAATAATTTATGCATTTCACAAACAGTCACGAATTTTATCATGAACTCGTGAGTTTGTTTAACGATGGTTCGTCAACTGGGTTATAGCGAAATATTAATAGGTTAAAATGCAGAGAATAAATTTCATAGTAAAATTTTGCTCTTTCACGTTGTCAATCGTGACGATTAATTTTTTAAAATAAAAATTTCAATTCCTTGGAAATCTGCGTTGCGCGGCCTTACATCCTAGAAATTTGGGTTAACAGAAAATTTGTTATTATTTTGAAAAAAAAATTTCGCCAAGATGTTATCTTTCTTTTTTTTATTGAGTAATCAGACATTTTTATGCCGGCCACGTGCTCGATATATTCTCGTAATCACAGAGAGATCGCGTAGCAATTGACTACAGTAATGCAGGACAATTAATAGCAATAAGCAGTGCAATGGAAACCACCTTTAAGATTATGTTAATGCATACCGGGTCGCTTCACGTAGATAATGTGACTTCCTTGGAAGTGCTGATTACAGTCCATAAAATCTGCATAATTTTACGTTGAAAAGTCACTCGACAGTATGAGAGCAAAACCATAAAGAAAAATGATCTTAAATATTTTATAGAATCCAACTAAGGTCTGGACCCATATAATGTTATAAAAATGTATATTGGATATCTTGTCACAAAAATATTTTATTCGGGCATATATACGTGTATATAATTCCAGACAATACGTAAAGTCCAAAAGTCATTTTTAAGACGTCTTAAAAAATTTTGTCGTACAAATAAAAAAGCGGATTATTCTAAAAAAAAAGATATATATAAAATCGTTCATTTATCTTTTTATAGTCTTTTTAGTATACCCGACAACACAATGTTATCAGAATATATTTTACGTATAAAACTGTAAAAAAAAATATCATTTCCTACGAAAGATCCCTTCGCAATTCACATTTCATGAATGTCGATCGTGCATGAATTCCTATTGAAATTTCCCAAAGGACTTCGGTATAAGGAATTCCGTAGTATCAATGGAATTCCGTAGTCCTGTCCTTGAAGCTTTTGCCCGAATCAAATCAATAATTCTTATTAAATATTTTCGAATGGGTCATTCAATTCCCACGTAAAAGCAACAATACGTCGTTATAATAAATATATATAAAAAAAAAGTTTCCAAAAATCACCTAAAAATATATACAGTCCATTTGCCTTTAATAGAACGCCCGAACTGTCTAACCTCAAAACTAACAATGAGCATCTGCAGCTGCTCCCAGCCTTAATAACAAATCCGCCATGATTACCTACGTTCGAATGCTACGTTTAACCGGTACTTCGTTCCCGTTCTATTTGAACTGTAAAATGCACTGGTCGAATTTCATTACCAGCTGTGTAAACCGTATACAGGATATTTCGGTTTATTAGCGTGGTAGCGGGTCGTTTAAATTCCCAAAAGCAATTCCCTGTTGGAATCGTATAATTAGCCAACTGCTTATATATCTATATACGTATCCGTGACTGTGTTACCATATATTTCTATGGACAAATGTAAATAAACCATTTCGAGACACTTGAATATCGTGACGGGATACGAAATGAAACGTCTGGACATATTTAAAAGATCCATGTAGATTGGTTCGTTAATAATTTAAAATATTCATGACCAACGTAGTCACTCGATCAAGCTATAGTATCCGCCGTATAACTTGCTATGTACGAGAGTTCCTTTCGCGGGAGTACCCTCCCTTTAAAATGCATTTCATTTCGTCTAGTTTATAATGAGATCCCATGCATTACCAACGTAAGGCACTCGAATAGTTACGAAAGCTCTTTGAAACAGTGGACTGCATTGTGACGTCAGTCTATTGAATATATTAACTTTTAATATTACACAGTATGTATACTATGCTGTTATCCTATGGAATCTTACAAATACCATATTAAGACATTGCAGGTGTATTATTGCCTGTATGGAAAATAATTGAATGATTGTGTGACTTGAATGATTTTTATTTCAAATTAATTTTTTATTTTATTCATATATATATCTGTATTATAACTTTAAAAATTCTATAGCCTTAATGCCATTGTCTGACTGCAGTAATAAAGGCGACTCTGTCTCGGTCAATTTACATTAGGAAAACGGGGACACGTGCGTTCACACGTGCACGTTATTTGGCAGCGGTTTTCCTATGCGGTGGCAATTCCTTCGACTGCGACTAACCTACAATGATTGGACACTGAAGGTAGTGTGACGTATGTGCTACCAACGTGTATACATATATATGTATATGTATACGAATACGTAATACTTAATATTAATTTTGATTTTTGAATGGAATTGTAATTTTGGATATTTTTGTATTTAGCGAGATTTTTGAAAAAAAAGTGCTTTTATCAGGGATGGTTCCGTCTTATTTTACTAAAAAGGACGAGGTCTCGACATTCGAATTCAATTTGAAACTCCAAATTAGATGATGCTCTTTCCCAACCACATAGAGACACCTGTGTATCCTTTGAAACACTGCTGGACTTTTCAGACGGGAAATACAATTTGGTTTTAATTAATTGCTTATACCCTTTTTTTTATACAGTGAAGGTTCTTCGCCATTTTGGGTAACGCTTCGTGTATTGTATTGGTGTGGAAAACTGGAAGAAAAAAAAAGTTGGTCGAAGAGATTGTGGGAAATTTGATAGATTTTCTTGTATGGCGGGAAAAATCGATTATTTTGAACATTTTTTTTTATTAACCATTTGTATTCGTAATCGACACGATCTTACGAAATTGCGTAAATTTTATTGAAATTTGTCAGGCTAACTTCTGGCAGTGATAAATCTTTATGTCCATAAATTCTGGTATTGTTAAGTTGCACGTGGAAATTGATCGATTTCAAGTACATAAGACCTGACTTGAAAAGAGGAATATGACTGCAATTTCAAATTAATCTTATCAAACATTTGAAATCCACTTTTGAAAACTGTACCTCGGCCAGAATAGATTAAAAGAAAACAAATATCTGTAGTTCGATTGAATCGTACAAAAATTGAATATATTGTCAGAGATTTTTAAATAATTTTCTCCGTTCCCCTTATACAGGCAGTATATATATTTATATCAAGTAAATATAAATATTTTAAACAAAAATAGTTCCACCCATCTTATACGGACATAACAGCCAGAGGGTCAGAGTTTGCAATTAAAAATGGTTGAATGCAAACATTTTTTGAAAAAAAAATACGATTACAAACGCGAATCCCCATTTGACTGCCGTAAACTTGAATCGGGGTGGTTGGCGAGCCTGGTAATAAACACAGGAGCTCTAAAGCGTACTAAAGTATCACAATGCACCCGTAAAGCCCTTTTAGAGGATGCACGGTACATATGTTCATCCTATCACGTAAACACACATGTATCTCAAAGTGCAATGAGAACCAGTGGAGGCCACGCCCCACTCCCACATTTTAATATTACGAGTGTAGTAACCTAACCCAACCTGAGTTAAAATAGCCTGAGCTATTCTGACCTGACCTATCCCAACTTAAAATTCGACACGTCAAAATTCAACCCCTCCTTTGGTTCTTCAAACTGGAACATATAGATAATCGAATTTTCATGTTCGCTAGAATTATTTAACACCGTCGTTACTGTGCTTTTTTTGCTTTTTTTTTTCAAAAAATATTTCCTATCCGCAACCATCAACCCCGTCCTACCCTCCTCAGCATGCGTTGTGGTCGCTACGCCAAGATCGATTTTACCACCGTAATCCTTTCCATGTAATGGGATTTCAGCGGGAACCTCACCACCCACCACCGCGTCTTTGTTGAAACACACCCTTATCCATACACGTTGAAATATTCCCAAGGGTTATTCGCATTAAATATACCAGCTGAAGTTGGCCGCGAATGAAAAATTCTGATAATCAAGACGAGGCAACCACGTTAAGCAAACCAAAGAATGTAAAGTTAACGACGTCAGGAACGTTCATGACGTTAACCTTTAAATTTCTTTACGATGACACACTGTTCCGCTTAATGGAGTCGTTCATTTGCGGCCAACTTCAGCTGGTGCGTCCGCCGTGAATAACCCCGTGTATTATGGACACAGTACACAATACGTATAAATTTTGTATAGAATTAATTTTTATTTGTTTTGAAAATAAATTATTAATCAGGAAATATACAGAAAATTGAATTTGTCGTTACACGAGAGACACGCGGTAGAGTGCGTGAATTTATTGATAGAAGTGAATTAAGTAACGAAGGCTATGGTTGAATAAATACGAATACTCGTGTTAGAGTAAAAAGTCAAAATAGTGATACAAAATTTCATTCGTGTTACTGCTTTACTTATAGGGGGTGAATTCGCGAGGTAACTTTTAACTGGAATTGACGAATTATTCTGTCCATGTGTATTTACATTTATTTTTCTATGCAACTGTTGGCTGAATGACGCACTGAAGTATTGCGTCTCGATTCAAAAAACTTGACGTCTACCAGAAACGCATTGAGTGCAACGGTAAGACTGGCCTTTCAAGTAACGAGTGTCGATACTATTTCTATAGGGATCAAGTACGCCAGGGTTGGTACGTCTGAATGAGGTAAAGTCCCTAGGGTATCCTTTTTTTTCACTATGGGCAATGCGCATAGAGCCTCGTATCGTGTTTATAGAAGTGGCAGCCACTTTTGACGTTACGCGTCATCGTTGCGTTGCAAATAACATATCGAGATAAAATGAAAATATCAATTTAACGGGTGGCGAATATATAACAGAGGAAATTAATTCTTTGGAGGGCAATTTTTTAACATGAGTGACGGAGATTGCAAAATTTTTTTATAAATGTAAATTGGGGATGTTAGGGGGGAGGGGGGGTGAAAAATGAAAGTAGTCTACATCTAGCGGTGACATTTTGAATGAACATAGGGATAACGTGAATACTGTTTTGATTTGTGCTGTACGTATATGTATGCATGTATAGGGTGACTTATTTTTTTTGGCTAAATACAGTCATATAATCTTAATGGTCGTCTTGACCACGTAACTTCCGGTGAAAAATTGAATTGACGCTTTTTTGACTTTGCTGTCAGTACAGGTTTGTACATAATTTGGAATAATCGATAAACTGCAAATTTCCTGCGCTCTCCATCTGTCTCCTTCTCTCTCTCTCTCTCTCTCTCTCTCTCTCTCTCTCTCTCTCTCTCTCTCTCTCTCTCTCTCTCTCTCTCT
>JARQTJ010000604.1:485519-513056 GCA_030142635.1 Trachelus troglodyta | reverse complement strand
CTCTCTCTCTCTCTCTCTCTCTCTCTCTCTCTCTCTCTCTCTCTCTCTCTCTCTCTCTCTCTCTCTCTCTCTCTAACACACCTCTACCTCTCTCCGTAAGTCCGCTTACGGGTAACAACTAATTTCCGTCTCGCAATTCGATTTAACCGTTGCCGATTGCTTCATTCAAAATTCAGTTTTCATCTGGCTACTCCGTTTGGCTTTGAATGCACATATCAATCACTGTTGATGCAATTTCCAATATGTCGATGAACGATGCCACGATAATCTCGGAAATTTATCAACGATTACATTGGCCAATTAAATGGGTATGCCTTGCAGGGGATCGATAAAGCACCTAAAGTTTGCCACTTGAAAACTCGCGCAGTTGCTTGCACGTGCTTGAAGGGCCAAACGGAAAATTAATTCAACTAATTAACATTTCAGATCACGTTCATTAGCTAGGTATAATTTGCGGCAAGCTAATCGCACTGAAGTAAGTCACAAGATTAAGTCGGTACGCGACCAATGATAACTGAGATCGATCGTAGGAAAAATCATGAACTATAATTAATTGTTGATATAAAAATTATTTTTTTACTCAAAGTATTTTGCCATAAAAATTGTACGGGAATGAGTAACGCATTTTTATACACTGTGATATGTTCCGTTAAAAAATTATTTTACACGTCGTCTTATTAATGAAATTAGCTTTGCTGTAACATCGTCTTTTAATTTTGCCGGTGAGTCTCTCTCAAGAGTTAGCTTGCCCGTTAATACCGTCGACGTAATCAAGGAGAGTGTATCCCTACCCTCGTGCCTGCCCCCTCCCCCGCCATAATTCTTCATAATGACTTCGTAAAGTAGAAAATATCGTAAAGCCCGAAATGTCCGCGGCACTTTGAGAACTTGAAGCCAGAAGCTGCGTGCGGAACTTAACATGCATGGAAAACAAAAAAGATAAAAAAATAAGTAACTTAGAAAATTTCGTTATAATAATTCTTTGTTAACGCAATAATTTTTTATTTAAATATTTTGATCTCCTTCGCCCCCCTCCCACCTCCAACCCCTCAAAGAAAATCTTCAACGTCGACGTGTCAGTGCAAAAGTAATGGAATAAATAAATTCGTAAGAAACGAACAAAAAATCGTATTTCGTATGCATGTTTTTTTTTATTTAAATTTCCCGCCATGGTTTTTTTTAATAATCCTGAAATATCGTTATAAAACGATGACGCGAGTTTGAAAATATCCCGCAAAGTATCCTCTGAGCTGCGTTTCTAAGAGCACGGAAATTCTTCCTCGAGGTTTTTGCAGTCTCCCGACGGCGCTCGGCGTCTTTTTCAAAGTTTTACGAAAAAAAAAAAATTGAAAAAATCACAAACCCATTTCACAATCTTGCTGTCGGCTTCCCCACCTGAAAAGTTGAAAGTTAACCAAAAACTCTGGGAATCTAGAAAGCCGCGACCATTTGTAGAACCTCTACCACGCCTCAACCGCCCCTCAACCACCCCTTGCCACAACCCTTTCATAGAACTCAAGTATTTTAAATCGATCGATCACTCCCGGCATTCTTTGTCATTCGGTACCGCAATTCACATGAATCCCGTTGCGCTAATTAGAATTTCCAGGTAAACCCGTGAAAACACACATACGCAATGCGCAAATGTAATATATATATAATTAACGCAAACCAATATGTTATCCGATAGCAGATAGAATCCGTGCGATTAAATTAATTGGATCGGTACAGTCACTATCGACCTCATCAATTCCATGGATTAGGACACTATAAAGTGAATTATAATATTTCACTAAACAATTTTCACTTCCTTATATCGATACAAACTCTAAACGATTTTTCTTTAACTTCAATAATATTTCCCAATAAACTACATAAATTTTGGCCCAATTAATTATCTACGATATTTTATTCACGAGCAACGCAGATTCACATAATCGATGAAACCTGTCACAAGCAGTCGGATCTGCAAAGAACGTTTCCTGAATATAATATTTCATACGACTGTATCGACCATTCACCAGCGAAGCACAGCGAGCGTGAAAGTCCAAAAAAAAAACAAATTTTTGCGTCAAGAAGGAAAGATAATTAATTTGCCAGATTCAACGAAGCAGAAAGTCCTCGATCAAGGGAAACTGATTATTTGCTCAGACGACTTCACGGTCTTCTGAAAACTCTCAAAGAAAATGTATATTTACAATCAAACAATCGTCAATTCTTTTGTAAAGCTTTCCGGAAGCTGAATTAATCGCATACAAACCAAAAAAAACCATATCGAATACCTATAGAACGATTTTTTTCACAAATCAAATACTTCAACGTGAACTCAGCTGCGAGAGAAAAATTTATTACGCGAAGGTCGATCTGAATTTTTCAATTCATTTCGCGGGAATTCTTGGCAGACGGGAAACATATGGTTCTTCTGATAGCTGCATGCTTGTGCATACAAATATCTATATAAATATATACAGGTATACATTTTTAAACAGTGTAATGAACTTTTACGAAAGAATTCCCATATAGAAAACCAGACTGTTTTACGGCACACGTTAACATCACATGGCATGATGATTATCTTGGAAGACTATTGGACACTTCAAGGGTATCTGAGACTATATATATATATATATATATATATTTGTTCTATACTATATATGTAATAGACATTATATATATTGAATATAGATATATATACTATGTATATATACATATACCCTTTACGCGTCGTTGGAGTCTCGCCCGGTTCTCGAATAATCGTTACGCGGTTCACGTCGTCTCGAGTGCAGAGGGTGACACTCGGTTTCGACTTGCGTAGTTACACTACACACACGATGCACAAACGAGCGAAGATTTAACCGGGTTAAACCCAAGTTTAACTCTTCCTCGTATATACTCACCGGATTATCGGGACACTCCTGAGCGATAACGTTGTGACGTAAATGGTCGTTATACACGCTTACGAAGATGATCCTTTGTTCCTTTTCAGAATTATGTGAAGAGTGGGCCCTGGCCAATAGTCGCGAATGCGTCGAGGGAGGTGGCGGCGGCAGTGCACCGGGACCGGATGACGGTGAAGATGCACCGGAAGTGACGTTTACGCTGAAATATTTAGGAAGCACTTTGGTTGAAACACCCTCTAGTGAAGAAGCCACTGCTGAGGCTATCAAGACAGTCATCACTATGGTATGTATGAATAAAGCTTTTGAAAAATTTAGAAAGAAAGTTTTGAGAATTTCGACTTTATCGTTGGAATTTATATTGACTTGTACGGATTTTCGTTTCTATATGTATATTTTTTGTTACTGGTTTATCGACCGGTTTTTATTTTTTGAGAAAAAATATATGTACCGGATACGGCAGATTCGAAAGTGTTCCGGTTTTTCGTGTTGGTATCCGTATTCTTTTTCATGAGTATATTATACTGCTGGATGTACAATATATATTAATACTGGAGTGTCTTTGAGCGGTGGACATAATTTCTTATCAAAGCACTTGTCACGACTAGGAACAATCTTTAGGTCAAGGTGATATGGCATTTGTAATAAAATACAGTAAGTGGATGTACGCTGTAAAAGATAAAATTGTCCATTATTAGTTTATCTCTGGTTCCTTATTCAGGCAAACTATTTATTATGGAAAATAATAAAATTGAAGTAAATTCCTAAAGAAGGGATAAGGATATTTCGCGAATATCATGTGAGAAAGAAAAAAATTCAATTTAAAGGTTCAATTTGAATTTCAAGAAAATTCATCTGCGAGATTACAATATTCGAATAACGGCAGATCAAACAGTGTTCCGTAAGGACGGAGGATATTTGACTAGAGGTAATAGAAAGAAAAGTAGCTTTTGTACTTTTGCGTGCTTTGAAGTTATTAATAGGTATATACTCTCGTGAAGCTGTAACAAAATAAAAGTCTACAGTAAACAAAGATATTCTCCGAGTTTCGCCGATGAAGCTCTCTGGTTCGTTGAGACCTTCAAGCGCGGGAGCTATACCTATAGACAGCGCCCCCACGTTACGAGTAAAGTAGTGTACAGGAGTACAGAAGCAGCGGCAAAAAGTTCAAGAACAACTCGGTTAGACGAAAATTTCGCAAGCTGAGCTTGCGAAGAGATATCGTCTGCTTATTAACGTATAGCCAGAGTTCATTTTGAAAGAGACAAGAGCGTTTGCGATCGCACGGAGTTTGAAGGGAATTTACAGAATAGCACGGACAACAACCAAACGTAGCGTCCGCTGCTAACTTCTCACGTTACTCAAGTTCATTACTGTTAATGGCTAACGACTCCGCTAGATGTCGTTGCGACTGCTCGAATTTACTTCACTCTAATATTGACAGCTGGAACGTACCTCGACGCTTTGAGTTTTACTTGATGATTTTCACGCGTCAAACATTTAATCTCTTTCTCGACTATCATTCCAGGCAAAGACCAGCAGCAAGAAATTACAAAGAGTCTCCCTGGCTGTCAGCCTGAAAGGAATTAGAATGACGGATTTAGCTACGGAAGAGGACCAACTTCAGATTTCCATATACAGGTACGCTATATTATTAATTACTATAGCGTGGGATATCATTATCCTAGATTATTACGTATCGTCAGATTAATTGAGCTTAGTTCTGCAATGCTCTGATAGTATCATCACGGGCACGAAAGATTTGCCCTAAACCATTCAAGGCTGATAGTGGTACGTGGTTGGAATTATCGGATCTGTATTTTCGGATGATACAGGATTCTATTAGATTGTCCCTAAGGTCGATTCGATTGGTTTTTTCATTAATTTACAAATTTCACGAGGACTGAACATTCTTTTTGGATATATTCAAAGACAGTTTTTACATTAAATATATTTTTATCAGAATATTCTCCCGAGTGAAACTCACCCTCGTGTTTTATATTACCACCAAGATCTTTACTTACACCCTTATTTCTTAAAGGTTCTCCGTTACTCTCGTGTCCCCTTCTTTTTTTTATTATGTCAAGATAATCATCGATGTCTCTTTTTTTATTGGTTCTATAAATACAACCGTTAAGTACTCAATAATTTTTTCCTTACAGAATCTCCTATTGTTCCGCTGACGCGATGCACGATCACGTGTTTGCATTTATTGCGACGAATCTCAACGAAACGATGGAGTGTCATGCTTTTTTATGTCCGAAAAGAAAAATGGCACAGACCGTAACCCTCACCGTGGCTCAAGCATTCAATACAGCTTACGAAGCCTGGCAATTGTCTCAGGCTGATCCGAGGATGCATCACACTCAAGACAAGAGTCCGTCGTTAGGGGATGACAGAATAGGTTGGTGATTAGGATTTTATTATTCGGCACGATATATTGATTCCTACAGATTTCAATGATTAGGTATATTTACATTTTGACAAAAATTCTTTAATCCTCAGATTGGAATAATGGTATAATGCCAGAGACGTCACCGAGGGAGACGAAAAAGAAACATCAAAGTGGTGTAAATATTGGACAAAATTCAAAAGACGGTCAAAAAAATTTATTGATTGATCTATCGAACGAATCCAAGCCAGCAGGGAAGTCTTGGGTGTGTATTATAATAATATTACAATTAATTATTGATTATTGATTACCGATCATTCAGTCCATCGAATACACTCAAAATTAATACAGGCTCATTAATTTTCGCTCTAGGTCTGCTTCGAGGAGGAAGCTGCTAACGAGATTAAACATTTTGATAAATGCACGAGCAATAATATTCCTATGAATAATTTAAATCATACGTCGACACCCTCGCATCACGTTGTACCAAGACCATCCCCAGGGTTCAAAGTGCAAAATGCTTGGGGCGAATCGCGCTCTATGAACCTGATGTGCTCGTAGCACGCGTAGCCCGCGGCTGATAGCTTCCGCGATGTACCTCTAATCACGGGATTGTGGAAGCACTTATCGAATAGCAGCCAAGCAAGTAAGAAGATTTTACCCTAAGGAGAATGAAACAGGTGTTGAGGTGATAAGCTGTGGTAGAAGGGGTTGAGATGTGAGAGGGTTAGCAGGAAAGGAACAAAGCCAAGACGCATTTACGCAGACTCATCCTTGCGAAAAATATCTCTGCGATTTAAGCCAGCGAAATTTCACTTTACACGCGAAGAAATTTAATAATATCCAGGAAAAGATTTTTAAGAGAATATTAAGGATGGTAGGATTTTTTTATTTTTTTTTTCGTCTTAATGCTATCAATGAATCTGTCCTTATCGGTGCTTGATGATTGGGTGGATTTGAAAGAGCATCCATTTAACTCTTAATCGTGGTGGTTGATGTTGCTTAATCGACTCGAGGGAAGCTGGAGTGTTACGTATCAAGTTTTATCAAGACTATTGACGTGCTTTCAAGATTCGGTCAATGGGATTATACATTTTAGATTAAAAATGATAAACGGAAGTGCCAAACCAGATGATAAGCGAATTCTCCAGAGTTTGATGATTTATGAATAGCACGTCCATGTGACGCTGAAAAATCTTTTGCGAATCGATGCAAAGAAACGTGTGTTTTGGGGATAGTGACGAATCATTGAATTTTTCTTTCGAATTGAAAAAAAATGGAGCTCACGTGACTTTGGATTTATTTTTTATTCTTATATATGTATATATATACACATCTATACGCTATGTGTATAAACGTGCCATACGATTCTGTGATCTGAATTATTATATAAATTTTGGGTACATTTTTTTAATGACTGCAGAGTTAACAAAATTTTTTAAGGAAATTTTCCAAATGGAGATTCACTGAGAAGCATGGTAGAGCCAAGCATGTCTGTTTGATAATATTATGGTGTCTATTATTATAATTATTATTGCACTCAAACAGTGCATTGTCGTGTCGACGTTTCTAAAAATGATCGAATAGTCGTATAGTATATAGAAAATTAATAATTTGTACACGATCCATTATTTATTTGTTACTTCCAAATTGTAAAATTGCATAGTGCGAATTGTCACTTGGGAAAATTGTTACGTA
Source organism: Trachelus troglodyta (assembly GCA_030142635.1). Classification (NCBI taxonomy): domain Eukaryota; kingdom Metazoa; phylum Arthropoda; class Insecta; order Hymenoptera; family Cephidae; genus Trachelus; species Trachelus troglodyta. Next base: position 506,069 of record JARQTJ010000604.1, on the reverse strand, counting down.
TTGATTTGTAAGACAGCTTTATCCGTATTACGTAAATTTTGCCTGTAACAAAACTTTGATCGAAATTTAGTTAGAATATGTTGAGCATATTTACGAAAATATTATTATAAAAATATTTCGATATGTATGTTTTTATTGGCAAAATTGAAAATTATCGATATCGGTATATCGACACACGTAGAATACATAGTAGAAATATACAGTGTCATCTAAATAAAATTGATTCGCGTACAATGACACTGTTAATTAGTGATAATTATTAACTAAAAATTGATTAGCTACACCCGAGTAATAAGTAACTAGTAGGTAATTCGTGTGTCGTAAGTTTTCGATGTGAAAAATTACAATAACATATAACACGTGAGATGCAAATCATTTCGATTTAGTTTGAAACAAAAATTTTTTTAATCCATTTGACCCGTTCAGTACACAGCAAGTGCAACGAAAAATCGTTCTGTATGGTCGGAGCTCAGACAGCAATTAACAAAGGCGCTTCCTATGAGCGCGTACAGTGCTGCCCAAAATTATTGACACATTGCAATACGTTTGACCAGCCAATACTTTGGCCAGCACTGCACTGTATAAATACTTTTGACCGGCATTGTATATGCGCTTGCGTTACGTTAAACGCCTGGAGCACTTAAGGGGTTAAAAAAAGTTACTCGAATCCTTCTTCCATAGGGACCATTACGTATACGTTAATTGTACTATCGAAATGTTGCATAATTGGCAAATAATTTAATGAAAGTTAAATTTACTCGATAAGTGTATAAAACTTTAATTAAACCCTTACATAAGGTTATTAAATTTTTAAATTAAATCGAAATGATTTTTTTTTAATAGTAAAGGTGAAAAATGTTGGTCATAAAAAAATATCACACACATCATTTATCTCTAAAACCATTATCCAAGATTGTAGCAGTTAATTAGTGGCTTTAGTAAAAAAAAATTCCTAATTGACTCTTCTATCGCGATAACGTAAAGTACATAATGCCATTATCGTTTACTAGTGTCGGAGTATAAAAAGAAATAATTATAACCTTCGATCCATGTGATTTTGCAAATAATGCAAAAATATAAAAATATATAAAGAAATTGAACTGCACAAATCGTAGTAATTTTATACAATAGAATTTGCACGTACGAAACAATTAGTATTACGACATCATAGCATAGTGGATGTATCGATAATGGAATTTTACAATATTCGCATATTAAGGTGCCAATACTTACTGTTAGTTCTTAAGGTTAAGTGTAAAAATGGGTAGAAATACACGAATCCATACATATCTCGAAAAAAAGTAAGTAATTCGCAAAAATTTCATTTTCCCAAAATTACATTACCAATTTCCAATAAATTCTAGGCTCTCCCTATAGACACCCTCACTTCTTACTGGTCGTAAATTTCCACGCACTACGCAATCTGCGACCAGCTAATGTCGCGCAGGGTTGAAAAATAGATAGCAAAAAATTAAGGACATCCCAAAAATATATGTTGTTCCCGCTTATCCGTATGCCACGAGCTATCCTCAATTCTGATATCGACCGCGGCTCAAGCATATCTACTTGACTACCAAAGATGATAATTATTTGGACCAATCAAAAGCATCCTGCCTTCCTATTGGCTGCTTATAAAGAGACTCCCTCAGTGGTGGGAGAGAAAAATATACTTGTATTATCCGACGAAGGCAGAGCAGTGATAATTATTATTTTGTAGAATTTTTTTCGAGAATCCACTGAAGCCGTGATTAGTACTTACATTGTCTCTCGGAACATAATGGCTTTTTGTTGGGATTCTAAAGGGAGGAGAGTAAAATCTTTTTTTAGAACTTTTACCCTGTGGCAAAAGAGGATGAATTTTTTGTATTCTTTTTCTCTGCTTTCCCTTTGAAATTATCTCCGGACGTTGAAGCGAGTGAAACCAACTGTAGAATTGTATGGTGAGCTGTCCTGCGTTATAAGTAAATGGGGGAAAAATATTAAAATTAAAAGTCGAGTCGCTAGATACCAGAGTTGATAAAAAGGGAGAAAAATTTTCGTGAATTAAATTATTATACGCGAGTTAAAATAAAAAGGATGCTTCTCCTTGATACTGTGGCAGTCTACTTAACAGTCTTTGATTTTTATTTTTTAACTCTTCGGTGAAAATTACTCTCGTCTATTTATACATAATCATAGTTGAAGTTCTTTATTATTTGCTGAGAGACTTTGAGAATTTCATTCCCTTCCAGCAAGATTAACGAGAGGCTAGAGGATAAAATTCAAGTTCACTCATCGTTTCACGTATAATGCATTGACTAAATCAGTACTTTGAAAGGTTTACCTTCATGAGACTATTTAGTAATGTCAAACACCTTACGAAACGTTTGAAGAAACACGTAGAAAATAAGAAGAACGAAAAGATATCTAATATCTATCATGTATTTTGATGTTTCTCAATAAAAATAATATCAACTTACTCTAATCTACTTTTATACGTACAGAGTCTGGTATCCACGAAGTGTCCACTTGAACAAAAAATACAGAGACCTACAGAGAAAAAGAGCATAAATTACATTCCAAATAAAAAACCACAGAAGGATACGCCCATGGAATAACCAATAAAATTTCCGTTCCACGCGAAGAAAATGTAATACAAAAGAGAAACTGAAAATATCGAGCAAAAAATTACTTCAAGACATTAATCCAATTATTACGAATATACAAAAACTGCCAGATAAAAAGACTTAAGAATTAATTCCATCTAGACTAATAAATTCAGGCGAGAACCTCTTCTCCTTGGATACAGGATTCATCTCTGTCAGAAAACTGATACTGGATTCTGGCTGAAGTTTGCGTTATCCACAATGAGATGGCAGCACTGGCAACCAAAATACAACCCACTACGCAAGTGGCGTCAAAGGGAGCAACAGCAAAAACAAAAGTAAAATTTCAGAGCGCAAGGCACAGTGTACTTAGTTGCAACCGGACGCCGCGCGGTGCGCTACGTGTGCTCGTGATCCTCCCGAATCTTAGCATCGCTTAGCATATCATCCTGCTACGTGAGAACGACAATAAAACCCCGTACTGTTAAAATGTCGCTCGTGAAAATACACCGTTTTCACATGACGTCGCAGTGCCGCTACGAGACGCAGATACGTACATCGTGCCTCGTCATGAGCGTCATGAGCGTCATGACGAGCACGGCGTTCAGTGGCAGACGATAAGAATTAAGAACGCTTCGAGTCTCGAAGACTGTTTTACCTTCGCGATTGCGTCATTTCTTCCTCTCTCTTTGATCCTCCCTTTCACTCGCTCTGTCCCACTTCTTCATTCTGTATCTCCTCTCTCTCGCTCCCATCATCGTCTCTTCCATTCCTACGGCTCGACACGGAAATGGCCGAGCGACATTCTCCGGATAGCCCATGCTTGATTCACCGAATTCATCCCGGCGTCGCGATAATATTAATCGAGTAGGATTTGAGATCTAGGTTGATCCTGGATCCTCGATCCGTAAAGAGTTTATCCTTGATGATTAAAAGTATTCACAGTGACCGTTAGTGAAAGACGGTTGTTAATCGGAGTTTAAATATTTATTATTCGTTTCCTTTTTCTCGTGGCATTTATTTGTCGACTATTCGATCTCTATTATAATTATCTTCCTCCATTATTAACCTTGCTACACTCTTTCATTCACGAATACTTAACTTTGTTCACTAATTCCTGCGCCTCGAGTGTCTTTCGACTTCGGCTTCTCGGCTAGTAACGTTCGGCTATCTTCGTGAAACACGAATCATCAGATTCTTGTTACGTAGTCGGATACTAACAGTGGCAGACTGTGATGCTCTCGTGTGATGACCTGATGTTTTATCGGTAATCGGTAAGTTTCTACCATAAATTCTTATTTATCCAGTAAACAGAACGCATGTGTCATCGTTAACGTTTAATCAATATTGAAAGACATTACGTTCCTATAAATCTTCTACGTCTGTGACACGTGTTCCTCGTAAAGACCAGTAACTAGTAAAAAGTCACGACGTATGACAAATGTGACGTTTGTATCACCAAAATCATACACAGCATCGAATACATTGTTCTTTGTCTAATTTCATTAAATATTTGTTTTAATAATTTGCTTTACATCAATCAAACGATAATATTTTGTTAAATTTCTTTTATGACGCAATATCAAACGGCTTAACAATTATTCAATTTCGTGATTTCCGGATGGATGTCGCATTTAATTTCAACGTGTTTGCCAACGTTTCGCTAACGTTCTGTTACTGTATCAAAGCTTCTTAGACCTAATAGTGCAGATTGGAACGTATGCAAAACGTCGGCGACATGCTGAACCTAGATACGACGGCCATGCGGAAGCCATGAATTTTAATAATAACTAGGCTTCATGTAGTTCCTCGTGGCTTTGCTCGATGTCTGGTTGTGTGGAAATTTCTTGTATCCCCAAACGAGTCGTTCAAATTTCCAGGGTAAAAAGTATATTCGGGACATGAACTACGTACATACATATATGCCAAATTTCATTGAAATCAATTCAGCCGTTACGGTGCGATTGAATAACGGACACCCAAACGTTCAACCATACTTTTGGATTTCTAATATTAGTTATAATTCTGGCCGCGAGAGGGGCAAATGTAAAAAAAGATTTGATAATATTCGTTTTCTTTTATCATTGCTTTCCCACAAGTACACAATGTCTTGCAAATGTTTTATTTGACAATGGTCATATTATTGTCTTTGACCTTTCTGGCACTTATCTTCATTGGGCACTGTTTATGCATGCGCATTAACATTAAATGTTTAGTCGCTAGAAAATACTTGATACTATAATCTAAATTGCTAATCGAATTTAGACCTGGCTTTCACTTTAAATCCAATTGTGCAACTGTGCAAGATCCATTATTATCGGAATCGACGTTTTGCTACTCCTGGGACTTATCGGGAATGTCCGTTAAATTCAATTCTCCAGTCTCGATTCTCAATGGGAATACAAATCACATTTTTAATCACTTCTGTCAATGAGTACCAACCTCACGGAACGTTGCTACCCATAAAGATACGAGAATTCGAAACGAATCTTGCACGATGGTACATTATCCGGAAACAATGACGGAAACATGACGGGAATATAAATAACGTATATCACGTTCAATTAATTCAATTCGTAGCGCAAATGATAGTCACGATTTGTGTGTGACGATTATTTTGAAAATCATACCGTGTGACCGCGCCACGCTATGATTAAAAGTTTAATGAAAATAAGCTTGAATAAAAAGTTTATTTTTATTTTAAAACCACTATCTACATACATACTTTATATTTACGGTAATTTTAATGTAAGTCAAGAATTACTTTAATAATTTACATTTTTATATTACTACGTAACCTCTGACTCGTTATCTATTTATCACCGAGGAGTCATAATTTTTAGTAAAAAAAAATTGAAATTAAAATTCACTTGTCATTTCCAACAATTGAAAGTAAATTAATCAAACTTTTATTTGAACTCCTCGAATTTTATTTCATAATCGATAATCGTATTAACGTGGATAATTGACGTTTGTCATTGACAATTAATACACGTGAATGACAAAGTACCAGCATGTGCGAAATACGATATTTCATGCTATTACGACATAGTGGGAGGCCCAAGAACGGCAGGCAATCTTATTGATTGCAGGTATACCGCTTGTGGTTTATGAACGTGTCGCTACAGTCATTAATGTCTGTCGGTATAAATAACAAGCAATAAAATTAGCTTTTATGCAAATCCGAATATCATTAAAAAATAATTACACCCCTTTGCACAAATAGATAACATTCTATCATGATAATAAATATATAATCACTTATTATTAATCAAATCAATAAATAGCGATATGTTCAAATTACACGATAACGATTGCATCGATGGGTTATCAAGAAACTCGTTAATGCAATTTTAACGTGAATTCAATTATACTGATAACCAGTATACTGTATCACTAGACATCTGATTATACGCATTGGGCTCAAGTAGCTTATCGATAAGCGATCACTATTCTGAATTATTGTGACCATTGCTTTTTTTTTTAATACTGATGTATGCTTATCACGTATGCGCATGTTGGATTTAGGATTCTCGGTTATCGTGAACTGATAAGACTACCAAAATACATCCGCTAGTCGTTTATAAGCGTTATCAAATCAACTGGAGGCTGTATAGGGAACGCGTACATTATTGGTTTATGTATTATGCAAAACTCTTAGGCTATTGACCTTTGCCACGATGGGCTCCTTATCGTAGCTAATCATAAAGTTTTTAAACCCTTTTTCTTCTGCCTCCTAAACTCGCTCAAGGAAAACTTTTGTTGAAGTGAACGTTATATAGAGGGGCGGGGGGGGGGAGAGAAAATTGTCACACATCTTATCTAAATGGATTTTAAAATTTATTTTACACAAGTACCGCACGATTGGATTTCATGGAAACCGATAAACCCTCTTGGATGTCGCTTTGTCGAGTTTCGAGTTTTCGCCCACATATGTACTTGAACCTTTTTCGTTCATACATCTCACACGTGCTATGTACAGTGACTATACAGTCTACAGAGCTATCTCTATAGTATAACAGGATAGGTCGTAGAGAGCAAAAATAATGCTTGAAAAGTATTATAATAAATGCATGGTATTGCACTATGAACGGACCATTATTGCTCGCTGTAATTTACAAAAATTAATATGATTTCATGACAATTCTTGAAATTGTTTTCGAGCGAATTTTTGAATGGCGATCATTTTTTTTGTTTACTTCCCACACCAAATTCTCGAAACTTGACGTAAGTGTTGACAGTGTCTGGACAATAATATTTTGACTGCGATATAACACATTCGTGTATCGGTGTGTATAACGGGTGGTTAAATAATTCTGGTCAGTTTTCAATGTTACGTCTGTCCATCTACAGTTTTTATGACTACAGACGTACCGCAGGATTAAACAGCCTGAAGGCAGCTGGGTTATTAAAATCAAACAGAAACGCGTCAACTTTATGCCCAGTTTACACGTATTCACTGTATATACACCTTGGTATATATATATACATATATACATATATACCGATGTGTCATACTATATGCACTATAATATATATGTATACAGTACGGGCTATACGACTAAACTCATTACTAGTCGAATACAGTTGGATCTATGCAATCTGAACTGTCTTCTTCGGCTTTAGAGTGCATCGGTGCATCTGCATTTAAGTGCTAACGGTATTTCGAATGCATCGACATTGCAGCTGTAAAAGAGCAACGGTATTGGAATCTGTGCATGAATGCGCAAATTAGCCATAATGCACTTCGGTTTAATTGGTATGTATGTGTATATACACTAGACACTATGTATCACGTCGAACGTCATAGTGACAGCTGCATTGTTTATTTATATTCTTTATTTTTATTACAGCGTTAAATTTTTGTAATATTTTTTTTGCGTTTCCTTATCAGATTAAAAAAATATATTTCTCGATGACTTTGTTTATGACATATTATACCAATTAGAAATATTTATTTATTGTTCCTCGTGTCAATGGAAATTGGAGTCTTTGGTACTTGTATACCATTCTGTAAGTGATATGCGTTTTATCATTCTAATTCTATGACCTCTGCCCTGATAAGGATTTTGCAAGGGTGGACTGTTGATTTTTTTTAATTTGTGTTACTCGATTACAATGACCTTAGTTATCAAATGAACTTTGTTCTTACGAACACTCGCGTTTCCTGTGATAAATACTTATATGCACGGTATACGTAATTTTTTATAGGTTTTTTTTTTAACAGGTTTTGCTAACTCTTACTGACTGACGATAACTCAGTACAATTACTCTTATTATACTTTTTTGTCGTTCCCGATTGCGTATAGTTGCGCAAATGCAAATTTATATATTCGTACGTTTTTCTTCTGAATGGTATACAAATATATCAAAGCTACAATCGCAATTTACTTGATAATCTACCCCCGTATCTCTAATCAAACACGTAATTTGAGGAAATTTCATTTACTCATGTACCGTGTGTTTATCGGTCATAGGTCAAACGTTTATATATATGTTTCTATACGGCAAATTCCTCTTCATAGGAGTTACGTGTGATTACGAAATTTAATGTAGAAAAACATTTTTTTGGATACTGCAATTATAGTTGAAGACTGACAGCGCTTTTATAATATATAATAATTAATATTTTTAATATTTTTATACATTTTGATACAGGCTGGTTAAAAAGAATCCTATATTGAACGTTACCCTCTTTTTCATTCCTATCACGCTCGCCAACCCTTATAATATCTGGGGCGCCTTCTGTTGCCATAATACCCTAAAAATAGGGGCTGGTCAAGGCCTGCTGGGCCTTATTGCAAAATCAGTATCAATGATCGTCGATCTCACTTGCGGTACAGGGCTTATTTTTTTCTTTCTCCCTTTGACTTTCAACCCCTGGTTAACATCGGTTACTATCCTGCTTATACCGATATCTTCCAATATACTCTCCACCCTGTAGATTCCTTTGCCAATATTCAGGGTCATTGAAATCATTCACTCTGACATTTTCAACATTATTGAACTATAAATTTGAAATTCTCGGAAATGGCTTAAGTCCAAATTTTTCCGAAATTATTTGTTTCTTTTTTAAAACTATACATAACCTATAACCTGCGCCTTAATTACGGCCCATAATTTCAAGCACTGGGAATATTGGAAAAGCCAGTATCTACGTATACCATTAGTATAGAGTAATCCATTATATGGTGCTTTGTATAATTAATACAGAAATTTTAGACCGGAAACCATACGGAAACTTGATAACAACAGTGAATAGAAACTCAACTTGAACGTCTGATTAGATCTACATAATTATCAGAATTCGCTATGATAAATATGCGAATTTAGAGATAGGGTATCCATATCTGCTACGCAAATGCCATTTTGATTCACTCTGAGCATCCCTTAATACAACTAGTATAAATTAACATACACAGTGAGATACGTGACGTCATAGAGGTAAATTCAAAATGGCGTCAAACGTAATATTGCATTTTTAATTTAATTAATCTATGTTCAAAAAAAAATTGTTTACCCTTAAATCAACATTAACCCCTAAATTCATATTGCTAATTACTCAATTACATTTTACGTTCATTAATATTCCAATGGTAACTATACGCAATTCACATACCTACTGTCCCTATACCTAAGATCTTTTTTGTGGTATTTTATACGTATCGTTCTCCACCGTTCAACTCGGTCGATAAAGTTTTTTTTTTTTTTTTTTGGAGGTCACCTGTCACGGAAGTCGGTACCTACGAACTTAATGGCACCCAGGGAGCAACTTGGGTTTCGCTTAAAATTCCAAGTGAGGGTTGAGCGGGTAGGATTCGCCCTGCATTGATGCCGTGCCCTTGTTGATATCCACAGGGGATGAGACAAGGCTTAACGTAGTTACCGAATTATTATAATTTTGACACCTTGTATACAAAGTTATTCAGAAGTGTCATATAACCCCGAAGTTGTCCGTGTCATAAATATCAATCTAACGGGCTGACTTAAGTTGGTGGAAAAAGATATTATATGGGGTTGTCAAAAATTGTCTGTGTGGACGAGGTAAAATTTTTTTTGACAATTTTTTAATTTATTTTTTATATACGGTTTTTGATCGATTGCTCGACATTAAAGAACTTTTCAGATGTTTTTTGTCTATCTTTATCTTTTTTTTTATCGGGGACTTTGCGAATCGATATTCGAAATACCCGATGAGTGCCGGGTTGTTGGTATTTTCATGTTGGTGAGCGAATAAAAAAAATCGGACTGTGAGTCAAGAGGAGTAAAGAGGAACTATTATTAAAAAAAAAAAAATGAAAATCGTCAAAACTCGTCTCCCTGTTTTACCAAACAAAAGCATAGCCTCTTATTCTGTCCTGAGCTACGGAAAAATCGGGACTGCACTGTGCGAAATATATTTTCCTAAGGAATTCCGTACTCTGTATATGCATACGCACATGGTATATAGATATATACAAGACATTTTCTGTCTATCCACATGGATAAACGTGGGGTGAATGAAGGGGGGGGGGGGTGGATAAAAAGTGGGAAATAGGGAAAGTGACTGACATTTTATCTGCGGATAATGCATATGAGATGTAAAGAAACTGATAAATTCCACTGGAAACTTTATGCCTTGTGAATCTGACCCTGACCTAACCTAACGGACGTAAAATAAATATTAAAAATCAGCTGGTTTCACCGTTACGTTACAATTCGCTAAGATCATATTCATGTGATTTGACTTTATTTATATTCTCACTATTGGGTAATCTTGCTTAATTTATTCATAATTAATTGAACAATGCATGGTGGTAAAATTAGGAAATTTGTATTCGATATGTAAATTTGAAATTTTCCGTCAACTAGTGCATTTAATTGCACAGGTACATCGGTAACGTTTATAATCGTTCTCTTGATACCGGTAGTACCGATAGTTCATGTTTAGTTGAAATTTCCTCCTCTTCCACCTTAATGGCGCTGCTGCTCCTACAAGCTTTCAGTACGTCTCTATATAAATGATGAACATTAATACCAGAATCGTCTAATGTCAGCTCGATCGTTAATTCTAAATTCATACGATTTGATTCTTGATTTAGAACATGTTTATATGTATGTATACTTATAGTCCAGACTGTACGTTAACGTATAGTTGTGTTACGTACACTCTGCAGTAAAATTAATGGTGAAATTAGTCTCGTGTTACTTGATACGTTTATCTCGTGGTTAATTGAAAGATTTCTAACTCGAACTTGAAGGAAACTTTAAATTTACGTAATAGCCCACAGTAACGCTATGAACATGCATGGCAATTATCGTGAAATAAAAAATTTTTTCACAAAATGACGTTTTTTTTATGTTTACTCGATTCGTGCGAAAAATTTCGAAGATTATTGTCGCGGATGTGACACGTGGTTGTTTATTGCGAAAAAGCTTTTTTAAGCATTGTTTCTTGAAGCGCAGATATTAAGTCATTAAGAATTTGCGTAAATTAATGTAAACATCATAATTAGCCATTTTTAATTCCAAGAACTGTGACTCGGGACTGTGTTATTATCAGCGCGAATTGATAAGACGCTCGGTTTTTAATTTTTAATTAAACAGTCTCGTTACTGTGCAGTAGATACACATCTGTTCCTCGAAAAAGTTTTGCCAATTACGTGATTTCAAATGGACCAGCATCCGGAAGCAATTGGAAAGTACAGGAGGGTAAGAAAATAAAAAATAAAAATTAGTCTTGTCGGTGGGTTGAAAAGATTTGACTTAATTAAAAAAAAATTGAACAATAAAAATTATACGAAGTCATTTAGTAATTGTTATTAATTAAATGGACGTTACATATTATAGTAATTAATTATATTTTATATAAATATATTTTTAAAAAATTTTTTGTACTCCGTTAGATGTAACGACGCTATTTCATTGATCGAGAATTCAAGGTAATACCCTCTTACGGATTACCTATAAGACCTTTTTTCAATTCCCTTTCTGTCTGGACTGCTCCCGTGGGATTTTGATTGTGAGCGTAAATTGGCCTGGCTCCAGGATAAGTCGTCAGCATCATCTACAGGAACGGCAATAGTAAAACTCTCGACTCTAGTGGAAATATATTTTCCTTATACGTAACTTTTTGTCCGTATTCTATACGAACTCGCACGAGGCTGAAAAAGTGACAGGAAATTTTCTTCATTTTGATATTTTACTTGTTACTTGGGTAGGGGTTACCATACATATGTATGTGTAACTTTCGAAAAGTACATATTCATTTTCGCATATCACAACGTCCACATTATTTGTCCTGCTTGCCATTTCCGTATCAGCGATTACAGTCACGTTTGTGTATAATAACTTTTTAAAATGTTTTTCCTGCTTTTTGTTCTCCAATATTACGTACGTGTATACCGTACGTGGTTACGTCCACGCAAGCTCAATATTTCACATATGCTTGTCGTACGTTGCCATACGAGGTTAAATTACTCCATACATGCATCCATATGGAAATAATATTCAAAACTGGTTATCTTTATATATATTTCATACAAATCCATGAAATTCAGCAATACGTAATTTTTTTCCATGAAAACTAAAATTTTTTTTCAATGACTTAAGGAACATATTTCTTCTCGAAATTTCAATGTCGATCCGTCATGACGTCTGATTGCGTCACTACTTATGGCAGATCAACATTATGTAGTTTATCAATTTCTGCATACGACTAGGTACTATTTATCATATCAACCCAACAGGTATCTACAATCGTTGTAATTTTTACCTAAAGCTTCATTTCCATGCGTCACGTCGCCAATCTCATAGCAAGTTGCCGCGAAAGCACGAGGATGAAAGCAATACGAGCAGCTTCGGTTTTTCGATCGATACGAAATAAACCAGGTGACGCTATTCTTCCTCTTTTTTTTTTTCGTTTTCCCTAACACCTCCGTGTCCTTCTTTGTCCTTTTTACTTCTGTTTGCAACCAGCGACGAGTCGCTCGCTAGAAACCCAAGTAGAGCGCAAGCGACAACCGATACGAGCGGATTAAACGAAAGCTTCAGACCTCGGTTGGTCCTTCTTGGTATTTTAAACGTGAATACCGATGACGTCACTCGTACCGAAAATAAATATTGACAGTAAGGAATTACTTTCCACGATAATAAGTCACGTGCTAATGACGAAATACCGAGAAACTTTGATTGATATTTTGACGTTAAATTTTGAAAACAAACCATTTTTTTTAGGCTTCCGTCACTTTTGACTCGCTAATTCATTTCTCGTGTTAGATTGCCACTGCGATGAATATTTTCTGAATTTTAAAATCGAATTTTTCATATGCTTTCGCAAATACACGCGGTGTATTTCATTACACTCGTCACTCTTTATTCTTTTCATATATTGGATACCGTACGGGTATTCCTACGTGGGCTTTGTAACGTTACGTAATAGGGTTGTTGGGTATATTAAAAGAAAAAAGGTTTTTCGAAATATATTTATATTTATGAAGTATATTTATTCTTACGACGCTCGGCTTATCCTCGAGAGATCGGCTTGTGTAATCGTATAACGTGTTCTTTGTATCGTAACAAAGGAACTTTATCCATATTGAATATTACAAACAGTTAGATTGTCATGCGAGTATATATGTATATATATTCTTCAGTCCATGTTTTCGTCTGACTGCATTTATTTGGATTTCCCTATCTTGAAATACATATGTATATTCCGGGGAAGTACCAGTGACACACGCACATTATTGTATGTCCCTATAAAATCTTTACAGTCGCAGCTGTAACTATAAGACACATCGAAATATTCCATTATAAACAGCCTTAATGTTAATTACCAGATAGTACGTCGACTATGCATTGTTTTACGTACATAGTAAACACCCGTTACGGTACTTGAGGTAATCAGTATCAGTCATCTTTTTAGGCGAACGTCTAACGTGCCGGAATGATTAGGTTGATTAACAAGCAGAGAAGGTCGTGATTACCTTCACACGTGAAGATCAAATTGCCCTTTTTCGATCCTGTCATTATTGTTGTCGGTATTGAAAATGAGGAAATATGATTAAAAAAGAAAATTCCACGTGAAATTTTATTAAATTTTGTTTCTACATGTTTAACGTCTTATTTTCTGCATATGGGAAAGATGTCGACAGTCCAGATGTTGAATCGTAAAGCGCAATCGCTTAATTCACCGTAGATGTTTCTGGCATACATACCGGCTTGTATTCACACGATATCGTGCGAACCTTCCTGACCGATCGGCCAGGCGGAAGAGCCGAGTACTTCCGACTAATCACGAAGACCTTTTCGGCTGACGGGTTAGGCCGCATGGTGGGGATGAAATGCGCGCCGTCGTCGAGGCCGGCTGTCAAACGGCAGTCTGTGTTGAGACTCCTTACGGTTAAGGTCTCCGCGCACGTTTCCTTTGTTGTCGTAGCGGATCTTGCGGTTGGTTATTTTTTATTGCCGGAGGCATTTTTTCACTCGACGGCACTTTGTAATTTTCCGTATGTCGAGCGCTGGGTGCTTCGAGCCATTTGAAATTTATTGTGTTCATTGGACGACTCTGTGCATGTACGCGGTTTCTTTACGTGAGTGCTGCGTGAAAATATAAACACGTTCTCTTGTCTGTCCTCCTGTAAGGTGTGAAGGGAAAAAAAAGAGAAAGGAAGAACTGTCCGCGCCATTGAGAATATCGAGTAAGCCGGACCAGCCGAAAGGGAACGGGTTGGCCTGCGCGGAAACCAATTACGTTCGGACGCCATGGGAAAGGTCAGTACCGAATTATTTCCATTGGCTGCTATACTCGTGTTCTTACGTAGTGTACTTTCGAATTTTTTCACTCATAGTCGACGGGCTTCTGACGTTCTGGCGGGAAATTTCAAATTGACAAATTTAACAATTTGACAGTGCAGCTTGTCAGCATTCGTTTTTAATGCTGTTTTAACCTTTGCTTCCAAGAACGACTTACGCACGTGGTCCCGAGTATGTAGCATATATGCTTTCTCATCTGATCTCAATTGACACTTGTGCACGACTCATTGGTCACGTTACGTAACTGATACGTTTGGACGTTGAAGTGAAAGTCGAAATATTAGATTTTTTTTTTCTCTTGGCGTTCTAAATCGCTAATTTACAGTTGCCACTGGTTTCTCATAGGGGTATGCATTAGCTTGTAGTATTTATAGGTGCGAATGACGTCACCTATGTTTTTTTATTTACTTAGCAAAAGCCAATGAAGATTTTATCTGTCTACGACGATTTTCAAAGATTTATTGATTACGGCGCATCGCGTAATAGTATTTTGAGCACTGGGTCGGAAAGGAGCATGCAAATCGTTAGAAAAAAAAATTTAATAATATTATCAAGGCAAACAGCGTTAACCGGTTTGTCGGGAAAGTCGACGGTATCCAACTGTTAACGTAACGAGTCCGGGCGAAAGTTCGAAATGTGTTGGTTGGTAAGCGTGCAAAAGTTGAATAACAAAGTTAGAAGAAAAAAGGGGGAACAAAAAAGTTGACTCCTCGTACGTGACAGTACGTTACTGCTCGACAATATGACTTGATGATAATTTTTTTAAGCCAATTCTCACACCGGAAACGAATATGAAGTTTGATGAGTCCTGTGTGAATCGACCTTTAAAATTCGTAACGTTATTCCAGATGACCTGTCATTCAAATCCCAAGTGTCACTTTTCTACTTCTGTTGGCCTTAAGGCTTTTATTAATTTCGATATTATCTATTTACAGCGACACTAGCAAACGACTTCAGTCGCCTATCACCTTGAGGATTTAATTAGTGAAAATACTTATTTGGAAACAATTAGTATCCCGGGCGTAACGCAGATAATTATTCGTGTTTGTTTCATGAAATTCAAACGTTACTTCGTTACGCATCGCGAGACGGGTAATGTTTTACAATGAAAAAGATAAATAAAAAATGGAAAGTGACAACACGGTATTTAGCACCGGAAGATGCCATTGACTTTTGTGCGTGTGTTTGTATATAGGTATATATATGTTTGCGAAAGCGATACTTTGGGGACACGAAAAATCAAGGAGCGTTCACAGTAGCAAGCTTATGGTTTTTTTTTAAACTACTACTTTGGGACATCACAGCATTGGAGTTCTGACTTAATCTAACGAAACATTTCATCATAAATACTGGATGACTAACATTGAAAGAAATATAAAAAAATTTGGTGAGACAATCCGCTTTATGGTCCTCAAAACAGTCATTACGCTGGAAAATTTTTGAGGACGGTCCCCGAAACAGCCGCTTGTCCTCAAAATAGCGACTTCGCTAATGAAATCGTCCCCAAAGTATGCTCTAGCAAAAAATATACACACATATATAGCGAAGGTTGTCCTTTATGGACAATGATTTCCAATGTGTCGTCGTTTCGTCACACTCATTTCGCGACACTCGTCACTCGTCGAGACTTTAACGGTGACGCTGGAAATTTTGTGGTTTTATCGCGTCACATGCCAATTTTATCGTCAATTTTAATCATTGGCTTTCAATGCTCATGCTTAATAATCCTATTGGAAATCCGCCCTGTTTTACTTGAGCTAATTTTACATTGGACCATCTGCATTATTTCATGAACCTCCTATGGTCATTTTACTATTTCGAAGCGACGCAGTAGCTGCTCGTCTTACGCGAACCAGACTGTCAGTTCCGAGAGAAACTGTAGCTGTCAGTTTGCATAAATTCCGAAGTTACTTGAAAACTTGCATACACACACACACACACATATACGTACACCAGTACTTGCGATAAACTTTCCACGGACTGTGTTAAGAGCGTGGCGAACACGCCGAATAATGCATATTTTATCGAAGTCTTTGATAAGGACTTATTTGATGGGAGGGATGGGGGGTAAATAGTGAAGTATAATATAAGAATTTTTTTAAATAATTCGAAATTCATTTTTTTTTTTAATTATCGATCCCAATTATTTCTTTATTTATTAATTCATGAGATCAGTTTGTATGCTGATTGGTTGACCGGGGGGGGGGGAAGTAGAGGCGGCATGGTACTCGTTACAATTTCCTTCAGCGATTCAGCCGAGTGGTGAATACTTAACGACGCCATTCGACGACGAGACTGGGAAATAGGGTTTTCACAGGAACAGATTCTTCCTGCGCGAGATAACAAGGCCGGACGTGCATAGGAACGGGTCGGATGCATTACGTGGGAATTCGTAGCAATTATCGCGCGCGTCGACGTTACACTCCCGAGACGTTTACAGAAGACGACCGGTGAAGGGATTTGTTCGAGCAGTTACGTCACACGGTAAAAAAGCCACTTGGGGGTGGGTGGGGGGGGGGGGAATTAATTGAAATTAAATGGCGCGGATGATAAATTGAAGAATCAATTGTCGGTGCTGCAGTTATGAAAAATTTGTCGAATTCTTTCGGTCGAAAGTAATATTTCGATCGATGTACGGGAGCGGTGGGAGGGGGGCGGGGGATCGATCAATGCGATCATCAAAGTGTATCCCCACCCTCCAAACTCTTGCCCGACGAAAATTGGAAAATAATTTGAAACTGTTTTTTTTTTCCTTCGCAGCCAATTCATACCGAAAGTGGATATCGATACTCGATCGAGTAGTACATCGCTATGCCTGAATAAATATTTAGTCTGACTCTTAGCGCATTATTGATTCGTCGAGTCTCGCTACACAGAGAGGAGCCGTATTCGCAGGGCTGCGGGTTAATCCGGCCTTGCGAAGCCTCCGCTCGACTTTCTATTGGTCTGTAGCTCCTTTCATTCGTCTGTTCCGTGAAATACGCTTGCGCATGCGCAGTACGGGACGCGCGTGTACGTACGTACACTCGCGCAAAAAAACAGATAGCCACCCCTCCGTACCAAAACTCTTGGCTCCCTTGCGCTGCTACGCACCACTTATGCCCCGGGGTACCGACAGTGACAGGAGTCTAAAGAAATATGGATGGGATGACGAATGGGGAACGGACTACGCGCTAACCCTGTTGCTAAAATTTTGGTTCGAAATTACTTCAGCCAAATTTCACTCTCCATGATCCATTCCGTTATCCTCAATCGTCAGCCGATCGTTTATCGATTTGATGCCGAGTTTTGAAATGACGGTCGGTTTCAATTATTCTTTTTAATACAATCTTTTTCCTTTAATTTTATACACTCCCCATCTTACTCTCGGGACAGTACCAGCATTTCGAATGATCTTTATCAAATTTACGCAAAGTCTCGTGCAAGGCCAGGGGATATGAACGCTCGTTTTCTGTAACGCTGGGTAGGGTAATTTTTAACCGAGAAAAGAGATGGCTCTTTTACGAGCCTCTGCGAGACGTGAAAAGAGACGGACCTTTTTTTTTATGCGTTTGAGGTGGGTACACGTGGAAGGGAAATTTTAAATTGCTATACTAACTCACATATTTAATTCGTTTGTATATATATGTATGCATATCGTAAAAGTGGCGGCGATTAATTATCAATAAAAATTCATATCCTATTTACACTGCTGCTGCACGTATCTATACCTGTTGCTAGTCCACGAGTACACAGGTGTCACTGTGCGTGTATACATATATATATGTATAAAAATTTATATTACTTTGCTTATTGCACAACAATTTTCTAGAGTCACTTTACCGGTTTGTCTACTATTGAACGTCCTTGCTCGCCGCGTTTTGTCTTTCAGTAACCCGACTCACTTCACCGTCTCTCGTTACTCGCTATGCTAAACACGTATCGTCTCGAGCACCAATGTGCTAATGTGCTTTTTCGTTAATGGGAACCCGTCATTACGCAATTCGCAATACGCACGCACAATTCCCTTGACAATATTCTCTATGGTATTTCCCCATTGATATACATACATATATGTATTATTTGTATCTCTTTTTTATTGGGGGAAGGGGGGGGGAGGAGGGGGCTTCTCGCTCTAATTTTTATCACTGCTGCAACAATGACTCGTAATTGGCGTGTTTCGCGGCTCATTGATTAGCTCGATTGTTGCGCGATTACGTAGGTGAAAAGAAAAAAAAAGACGTATATGTGCCGCTGACGCAATTCGATAAAGTTACTTTCGTACGTGCGCGTTATCTGTACCGGTGGCAGGTGAAATTTTTGTAAAATAATTCGTTTACCTCAAAGTTACATCGACTCAGTGCCTTTGAGATTTAGAATTGTAAATCGCGAACGAGGTCGTCGTTTGTCGCTGAGTTTTGACATCTCAAGGCTTCCCGTAGTCACTGAGTCGGGTTGGATAGCTGCGACGTGTTAGATTATTTGACAAGTAAGGGGGCGGGAAGGGGGGGGGGCTTTTAGGGGAACTGTCAGTCTTGGTGAATCTATTTGAATGCTCGAACTGAGGTAGGATTATACATTTTTTTTTTTCGAATTTTTACAGTCGACGAAAAATAATCTCCGACTCGGATACGTCTTTTTCTGTGTAATTTCGTGACTATTAGAAACTCGTTGAATCGAACGTGAGTCGAGTGTCAAGACGGAATGGAAGTGTCGTTTTCAATTAATTCGATCCAATCATAAAGTATTAAGTCTGCGCGCGTGGGCGATATTAATAAGCGTTTCTTAAGGCGGCCCATTTCGAAATTTTTATTTGTATATTTTTTTGTATCGATTTTGAAAAAAAATCATATATGCAGGGTGAGTCACCCTAGAATCCGAATGTGGGAGGAGCCGCCTCATGCACTAGGTGCGCAATTCTCCAATCAGATTACTCGCACCTATAGGCAAGGTGTTCTTGATATCGTTTTAAAAACACTTCAGGTTACCGATCCACACGACAGTTTTCTATTGCCCGTAGCTCCTGCGGGTAATTCGATTGGAGAATAACGCACCCGATACATACGGAGACTCCTCCCATATTCGGAGTCTAGGATGACTCACCCTGTTATACGTATATATATTCATTTGGTAAAATTTCTAGCCACGAAATTCCTTTTAGTCTGTGGATTCGTCGGACGGTATGAAAAAAAAAAAAATAAAATAAACGGATGTAACCGCGATAACGAAATTGCCATGCTCCGTAGGTACTGGTCTTTAATATAAATTTAACGAAAGTTTTTACTCGATACCACGAGTTAAAAAAAGAATATTAATCAATATCGGCCATTTTCAACTGAAAGTGAAGGTAATGGACATTTTTATGTCTCTCTTGCAGATTCATCAATGATCCATTCTTATCCACGCCCGACGCACGGATTAACCTTCCGCATAGGTGAGTCTATCGAGTGAGCAAAAGTGAAAAATTTTCACTTTTTTTTTAAAATTTCTTTCTTTTTTTCTGTCTCACAACCACATATTGCGTTCGCAAATTTTATCGCGGGGCTACGGGATTGATCGGTATAATAGAAAAAGTTTTTACGAGACTCTGCGATTGTCCAATTAACAAATGACTTTGCTCGGCGTGATCGGTACGAATTATGGAGGCCATGGACGTATATTATATGATGCTAAATTATTTATCGTATCTGCTCTCTACCTTCCGGGACACGACCGAGTTTCTGAGAGGACACGTGTGCGATATTCACGCACGTGGACGTGACGCTGTGCGTGCGTGAGGTTTTTTACTGATAAGAGATTTTTTTATCGTGTCACGCATCAACATCAAGGACGACACGAATGCCACTTACATCGAGTAGCATGAGAAGTGTTATTCCCCCCCCCCCCGCTCTTCATATATTCCCTGGACACTTAAAAAATTGTCTACCCCTATACCATGTGACTTCGAAAAATTTCGCGAAGCATAGCAGTTTTTTTTTTCAAAAAAATCACATGTGCACGCATAAGCGATAAAGGCAACGGAACACGTAACGCGAAGCACATAAGCGGCACGATATTCAATTGTATATTTACCTAATTCCATTGGATCCTCCAATCAAGAAGGAGAATATCGGTTTTAAAACCGAGCGTTTACTAAGTCTCTACGATTTTGGCTACGTCTCGGACATAGCAACGATACGGAAGCGGTTGC
>JARQTJ010000604.1:474564-485419 GCA_030142635.1 Trachelus troglodyta | reverse complement strand
TCATTTTTAAAGTCACGATGACTTTTATCGTAGAGAAATTTGATTTCTCTAACGATATTGATAATGACCTCGTCTATGGAGTTGGTAATGACAGGTGACAGGTAATTACATTTCACGCATTAAAATATTGGCGGGGCAATTGTTTTTTTTACGTAAACCGGTACGGTGCACGGAACGGGGCATGCTCGATGTTACTCATCACGTTACGTACTCCGTGAAATCCTTATCGACCCTAGAAACCGCTTCCGTATCTTTGCTATGTCCGGGACGTAGCCAAAATCGTAGACTCTTAGTAAACGCTCGGTTTTAAAAACGATTTTTTCCTTCTTGATTGGAGGACCCAATGGAATTAGATAAATATAAAATTGAATATCGCGCCGCTTATATGTTCCGTGTTCCGTTGCATTGTAGAATGGGCTTAAGAAACCAAACTGAGCAGCAATGACAGGAGTGTTCGTGGCAACGATAGGGCTAAATATATCGAGGTTACCAAGGTCAGGGTTTAAGATGCAAAAGAAATGTAAATGTATGGAAAAAAAGATGTAATATATATTGACTCGTTATCAGCCGTTATCGTTAATTACGCGGTAGTAACGTTAATATAAATAGCTCGCGTTTTCGTCGTCGAGAATTTATTAATCTCGCGTCTACGACCTTTGATTACGAAGTTCTTGGTTGCCAAGGAAGCGGAACGACTTTTTGCGGTTTTAATTTATTTTTTCTTGATATTTAATTCGGGTTAGGAACAAACTTTAGCATTTGGAGTCACGGATTTTAATTACGAAGCGGATATCCTTAGTTTGGCACGTTGAGATTATTTACTGACGTAATTGGGAAAAGGCTTCGCGACGGTATCCGCACGGAGACCGTGCGTGATGGATCTTAACAGTGTAACACGGCCTTTGAGCCAGGGAACTCGGGGAATCCTGATGACTGACTGACTCTGACTTACCGACCGGCACGAACTGACCGACGTCGAGTCGTCGATATAGTCAGGCGAGGGATGCGTTGTGCGATGGGAGTTAAGCCGGGTTTACATATGGCTGAGATTTCGCGGAGATTATTAATAACCAAGGGAATGTACGCACGTGATGTATGGGACTGTGGACCGGGCTTAAGGTTCGAGCGAGGCCAATTTTCTGGGGTTTCGGTGGTACCCCGGGTTAGCCGCCAGTGGACGGTATATCTCATTAAGTGACAGATCGGTGTTGTCTCTTGACGAATTTTGGAGGAAAATTTTTTGTTTTATACCAAATTCAAATAGAACGTCAATCGCGACTACGTTATGTCAGTTGATCGATTTTGGTTAAGTTTTGACAAAATTTTGATTTGTTTTTTTTTAAGAAACACCTGGGTACGCTTATAATCGTAACTAGCTTGGCGCTTGGCCATGAACTTAAAATACATCGTGGATACATGTGCGGATGGAAAAATTTCGTGGAGATATAAATATTAGTTATACGCTGGTAACGGGAACCACGTTGTTTTAAAATTTTTGACGGGGCTGTATCGCCATTTTTATTTTTATAGAAAAACATCTAATGGCTGTTTCGGCGAAAACCGGTCGAATAATCGAAATAATCGGATTAACCGTGAAATAGATTATACCAATTTGAATAATAATAATTATCTGTACTTTTTACTCGAGATCGTTTCGACAAAGTCGATCGATAGCGTATCAATCGTTCTTTTTGCCCCCGAGAGACACTGCAGTTCGTGAGGCGTTTAAATCTTACCGCCCATTTCACTATCAGGAAGTCTCATTGAACCCATTTGATTCGGATTTGTCGCAGTGCTATTGCTACTAACTATTTTGTTACTGTCGTATGTCGTAATAGTCTAATGTAATGTAATATGTATATATACATATATATATTTTTACATGACGTGATAAGCTGAATGGGGCTCCGCCTAGGAGTAGTCGAAAAATAAAGTGTCAGGCCTGATTATATTTATATATAGTTGACGCCCCTGACTTATCAGTTCGTCGGTAACCGGTATCCGATCAATATTCCTAATTTTTCGAAAATTCGTAACCCTCGAGAGCGACTTGCTGATTTGAGTTAGAAATAAATTATAACGAGGAGTTCCGGGTAAACCGTAATATATATACGCAGTATAGCCTAATCGACACGTGGGGATAATTTTAGCCTTGCTAAAAAAACATGTGATCGCGCGAATGGTGCCATTGGTATACATATAGCTGCATGGCAGATCAGCCAATTTTGCTGATTGTAAGTGCGAAAGAGAGAGAGAGAGAGGAGGAAGTAAGCTCGTCAAGTTGCTCCTAAAATTGCTCATCTCTTTGCTCATTGAGAAAATTACAAGTTTCATTTCTCTCGCAGCCAGTATACCTATACAGTTTTTTGCACATATACCTATAGCTCCACAAGCAAAGCGAAGCCTTGAAGCCCCCGCGTCATCGATCGAGCAGAATGTTCGAATCGGTGCTTCGATTTCGCGGACTTGATCTCGATATCACGGCAATGCATCGATACAAATTGAGCTTTGTCCGCCTGAAGTCGCTGATGGTTCGTTAAATTTACTTAATGCACTCGTCGCGCAGCTGGCTTTCCCGTGGATTATTAGTCATAAAAAAAAAATAAAAACGCATGAAAACCCGCCATCGCTTTCGCGACGTGTGGTAATTATCGCGCGTATTTTTAATTAAATAAAAATGAGTATCGTCGTGTGACCTTGAAAAAATTCACGCTACCTGCAATGCCGACGGGTGCGTCATTCTTCTTATTATTATTCTCATCAGTACATTTCCTACAGGTATATCGTATCTGCCTATCGGCACTTCCAAAGCTAAGCACATTAATTACAAGCAAATCGGACGATTAACGACGATTACGGGATTAACAATCACGTCGTGACCTCCCCCCCCCCTTCTTCCCCCCTTTATCAAGCTATCATTGCAATCAAGCGACTCGTCGCTGGCGCTACATAAAAATGCATCCTGATGGCTATAATGCCTTCGTGCCACATTACACGCGTACAGTGCATGTATATCTATATATTACGCGTAACGCATAGTTTCGTAAATTCTCCGATGGAAACATCCTATACCCCGTGTTAGATAACTTCGATCCAATTACTACAGTCAATTACGGGTGACTATTATACATTAGGCAACCTTGTTCGGTCTTACGCTGTACAGTGTAGCTTTAACCCTACAAAAAACGGCTCTGTACACTTTAGCTCTTACCTATTGATAGAATCCGCTGCGTTTAGAGTGGCGCCACTGTCGAAACTCTTTATTCGCCCGCGCGGGACTCGTGGGTTTTTGGGGGACCCTATGACGCGCTACATCTCTGGGAACGGGTTTTCGGGAAGACGTTACCTAAGACTTTCCAAGTGGGTTAATAATAGCGACTACGAGTGCGTGTTCGCAATGCATAGATCTGAGTTTTATTATTAAAGAGTGGTCGATCGGAGTATAGCTGGTAGTGATATAGTCCGTGTATACATAGTGGTGTTAATATATACATAGTGTTTAACGTCGAACCTACCTCCTATCGTGGGCCGATATGTGTACGTTATATGAGCGTTGATTGTATTTATTTTCTTTTTTTTTTCTTTTAATGGACTATTGCGAATCGTTTATAGCCGCACTTGGCAGATACGTATCGGTTGTATGAGCTTGTCATGATTTTGTGACTCGGCTCCAATCCGCATGCGGGTACAATTCTTAATCGCGGAATACATTGGTCGTTACGTCATAGGGTATCTGTATCACGCGTTGGCTCGACGGTGCGTCTGAAATCTGAATTCAGTGCTGATTTCGATCCTGGAAATTTATTTCGGTCTATATTGCGTTGGGATGAAAGAAAATTTATTTTTATAAGCTTTTTGTGTATTTTCTATATGATCTATTACGTAGCACTGTATTTAACGCAAGGTGGACCGCGGGTAGGATGCCGCGACCTCTTATTAATCATTTCGATCCTTATCGATTGACTCTCGTGACCTTTGAACCCGGGAAATATTTTTGATACGGTTTATCCGCGGGTTCACGTCACGAAGCGATCTTTAGTCGGGTTAAAATGTTATTTACGTGGCTTTCGTTGGGGATTGTATTTTTTTTTAAATGTTATCTTCGGTTTTACGATTTATCCCTATGGCTATTTTTTTTCGCGATTCTGATTATGTACTCTTATCCTTGTTATTGCGTCTGGTATCAGGCAGTGGGATGTTTATTTCTGTCTTCGTCTCGAAATCTTACCCCGGTCTATTATACGACCCTTTAATCCTCTGTATTCGTTGGGTTTATTCCTGGGATATCAAGGATGCTGTTTCATTTGTGGTACTAACAGTGAATAGGATTTTGGTACCGTTGCCGGTGAGCTTGCTTGCTCCTGGGACAATTTGACTGTCTGACTTTTTCGACGACCATCGTTAATTTTTTTTAGCCATGAATTTTTTTCTCGAAATTTGAATGAGATTTTTTTTTCCTATGACGTAAATGGGACTCTAAAGTAATGCAGCGATCGTCACGAATTAACTGAAAGCATATGGCGCAAACGTGCGGCCAAGATTGGGAGCGAGCAATTCGCATGAGAAAATTGCCGGGAGATTTTTCCTGGCACGAACCTTTAACCCGGGGAGCTTTAGGTAAACCTCCCTGAATCCATAAATTCTACGAGGATATTCACGTGGAGTACGTTCTCATGGCAGCTGCAGGTAAGGATATGCAATCCTGTCTGATTTATGGACGAGAATTGCGTTTCGTCTGGCCTTTCGGTTAACACGCGAAATTGCAAGATGTCTTCCCGATTCGGTAATGCGAAACTATATCGACCAATCGTCGCCTGTCCTCACTCGACGGAAACAGTATTAATACCCTGGATCGCCAGAAACAGGAAATTCTCTCGAAAAATTTTCAGCGCACGGTTACAGTGCGCGCGATGGATTATTGATATATCTGATAGTTGTAATGCATATATGAAATTTTGTAAAAGAAAAACTAAATTTTATACAAGTATTTTTGTATCGTATTATTATATAGTGTTGCGGTTTACGTATATGCATCATTGGAATAGGTGTAAAATCTTACGTAAAGTCGAATGGTCCGTTTGGAAATATGGATGCTTCGTATGGGCGAAGCATTATTTGATTTTACTGTCACGCACAATTCTACTAACATTACGCACGTGGTATTAAGGAACCGGATGCTTCGGTGAGTCCAGGACGTCACGCACTCGATTCTTTAACATCCGATTTGACGTGTGTGCCCAAGAGAGTATTTTTAACATATTTTTGAATTTTTTTCGTTATAATTATATCTTGCGAACAAAACATTTTTTTTATGCACTCTCCGATGCACCCACCATGGATGAAAAATTTTACGATTCTCGCATCAGCGATTGGCGAAGCACCTCCGTGTCCTCGTTAGCCATTTTTCGCTTTTACGTAAAGTTATGACGCATCGACGGAATCTGCGACCGGAAACCGATGCAGGAAATGGTCACTGCATTCGGGTGCTTATGCACTGCCGATACGACGTGCACAAGTCGCTGTCATTTCTCACAATGAAATTTGGATGTAAATTTGAAAAAAAAGTCAATAGCCATACCACATTTTGATGACTATAGCAGCACATACGTAATAATCGATAAACCTAAATAACCCAAAAACGAGCGAACGCCTGCTCATTAGTATTTCACGAACATTTCTTTACCATGGCAAACAACGTTTTCGATTAATAAAAATTTCAGTCACGTTAAACCTACGTTACACGTTCAACGATAAGGCCCAAGTGTTGTACAGTTCATTATCAAGGTCAATTCTAACGAAGTGAAGAAACGAGGATAAAAAATTCCCTTTTTTTTTTTACTGATAACTCACTCGTACCCGTTCGCCAAGCACTCGCTCGCCCCCCTCCCCTCCCCCTTCATATATCCTGGACTGCAACCAAAGGAGATCGCAAGCAACTTCCTGCTCGTGGAGATTTCGATGAATTCGGGGGCGTAATTCGTGGGCGTCGACTCATTCTCTCGCGATAACAGCCGGCGACACGTGTGACGTCTGGCGCGTCTTATCGCCTAAGCGGCTTTGCGGTATAACGAATCCGTCAGCCAATAACCTACGTACACTTATGGCCGAACGTTACCGATGCTGAGCAGAGTCAGCTGCATGTACGATATCCTTGATATATGACAACACGCCCGGTACAACTAGGCATTATCCTCCTGATAACGGGATTCTTGTCCGCGAAGTCACTATCAATCATATCCCACCGGTATATTCGAACATACATATTATATTATATGTATGTATGAAACGAGAGAGAGAAATCCATCATTTACCAGCGGTCGATGAACCATAGGTAATGAAGTAATGATCTTTTAACGAAGCTATTGGAGAAGCTATGGGTTTCGATCGATGACCGCAGATAAGAATTTTTCTTCTACGCTGTTATCGTTAAATTTTTTTTCTTATTAATCCGACAGTACCTTCATTCTCCGTAAGAATCGTCGTTTGATCTATGTCGAATCGTCATTCTAACTCCTGTTCGTCTTAACGCTTTTATTTACGCTTCATGAAAGCCATATATGCATACACAGACACACAGCGATGGCGTAACATATCCCGGATACCTAAACTCAGTGGCCATTAGCTTCCTGTACCCTGTTCCTTGATAAATTTCAAGCACGTTGACGTTGATCGTTGATCTACGCAGGTAGGAGTCGGCGACGCGACAGGACACGCGAGTCTCACGGAAGCAGCACTGGTTTTGATGCGTTTGGTCGTCATGACGATGGGCTATCGATTCTCTTCTTGCGCCTCGACAACACCTCTTGGTCTTCGGTACCCATTCTGGTAGTGGACCTCCTGCCAGTACTCTGTTGGCTGCCTCTTGCTATCCTCTTTACCCGCAATTGACGCTTTTTCCCGTACCTCCACCCCCGACTCCCCCCTCCTTCCCCCTACGCTCAATAAGCATCTTGCAGAACTAAATCGCCTTGACAGTAGATATAACACGTATACAGGCAGACAGTAGATAATGTCTGTCTGTGCACGGGCAGTAGCTACGGCCTGTATGTAGCCAGCCCCCTCCCAGTAGGTACGACGCGTATATGGCCAGCCACGTGCATAAGGTGTCACAGAGTATTTTTTGCGGGAATTACGTGCGGCAATTATTTTTGTCTTGCTTTTTCATTGCGAAAATCGGGGTGGCAGGATGAAGGACCGTGGGAGAGAGAGGGGGTTGGGGGTGTCCGATCTGTGTGACTTTTTTTGCTTTTGTCTTCTACACGCTTAATATTAACCCTTTTAGTGCCGGGCGAAAAAGAGGTGCTTATGCAAAGATCACCGGCCGATTTTTATGATTTTACTAGGATTTGGAAAAAGGCTCATAAAAACCAAACGAAAAGCAATATTTACATAATTCAAAAAGCAGCGTATTAAGGACAAAATAGAGAATAAAACAGTGACGCCAATTTTTCTATATTCATTGAAAATTACATAAATAACAAAGGTATAAGTGGTCAGAAAAAAAAAGAAAAATTGAGTTCTCTGTTTCAAAACGTAATTGCACATAGGAAAAGTCATCTTTTTATCATAACTTTATATAGACCGTTTATTGTAAAGTATATACTTTAAATTTCCAATATATTTTTTAACAAAATAAGTAATATTGCACAAGAAACATAAAAAATAACTCCAAGGCACATGATAGGCGCCGGACGGATTATCTCATCCGAAACAAGTAAACGTTGTAGCTAATATAAAATTGCTGAAACAAAATTATGTTATAATAAATATATTTGTGATATAATTATTTATCATAATTCTCTCGTAATGAAATTAGACTATTTATAACCTATTATAAATTTATTTTTTGATAGAGATCTCTCGCAATGCGAATAGTAAAGCGCTACAAGGTGCGGGCCGATATATAGACTCTGGGACTTTTCGCCAGTGCAGCGAGGGCCGAGATATCGGCCTCCGGCTCTAAAAGGGTTAAAATGACGATCTTGTCCGTGACCCCGAATTGCCGGGTCGTGACCTAACGACCGTGTAGGAGCGAGTAAATTTTTTCGTGAACTCTATGCGAGCAGAGGATTAAAATTTTTTTTTACGAAAAACCCAAAATTATCGGTACACTGTACAAGGTACTCGTCGGAGAAATTAAATTTGTCGGAAATTTTGTAAATTTTTATCATTAAGTTCGTGACGCACCCTATGATACCTATAAGGCTGCTCCTCATGAAAATCTACTGCGAACGCGAAGCCGAGCTCGCGTCGTAATGCATTTGATATTACGTCTTCCGGTTTGGTGAACTAGACCATATTTGTTCTCATCTTTTACCCACGTAAATAGCGTATGTTCTATTGGATAGTCTCGTATGCATATGTCGATTTGTCCCCATTAATCATTCCGCTTCGGATCGTTACGCAAATCGCTGCAATTAGTTGGCATTTCCATTGTGCGACGATTAATTAGATTTCTAAACTTTTCTCTAGATATAGATATACAGTCCGTAGGACGCGAGCACGTATGCTAAGCCGTATGTATTACTGTGTCGGGGGTTACACGTGGAGGCTGGTCGTCCTTTATTTAACGGGTGGCGAAATAATAACGACCGATTGAATTTCGTGCACGACGTCAATCGTATCGAGATTTCGTATCTTTGCGATTGTCGCTTCCCGACGAAGGCGCCTTTGACTCTGTCGTTGAGACGGGGAGGAAACTGGAATTGGAAGTGGATGAAGGGGGCGGACGTGGAGGGGGAAGATGGAGAATGAGGGGGGGGCGACCAAGGGAAATTCTCAATAGTAAAGCTCCGTACACGCTGACGAAACGTAAAGTCAGTCCGCAAGTAGTCGGTCGTGCCCTAATGATCTCTGGACCCGATTTAGATGCTGGGTCCGGTTATCAAAGTATCACGGGATCTTTTATCGAAGCTCTTTCTTATGATCCGATTGGTATTTGGATTTCTGATAAAAAATTTTTCTCCGTTTCCATTATCTCCGATTTAGTTTTGTACAATGGACCAAAGAGTCAGGTGCTCTGTTCGATCTTATACCGGGGTAAATGCTATTTTCTAATGGAATTTTTTAATTATCGTTATTGCAGCTTTCAACTGTATCGCGAATTTTACTCGAGTGACTTTGCGGCTAATTGGATTTACGCTGACGCTACGTTTTAATTAATCCGCCTTAACGCGACGCGGCAAACGAAGATTAACGAGGTCTTCGGTGAGATTTCTGCGTGGGAATCTCGATAAGTACGAGGCGCGCGAGAGAGACTTGTCGACGGTATCGTTTTAACGTTTTTGAAAAAAAAAATTGTTCACTTTTTCTCACAATTATCGTAAGAAATCTTGCCGAGTCTTTGTGTTCGTTTTCACGTGTCTGCTTTACGGCTTAAGGGTAATTGAAGGTTAATTATGTGTTATCATCGTATTGCGTGTGTAACGAGGCCCGCGGTGACGTCACGACGCACATTTGCACGCAAGTGTCGTTCTAAGAGGAGTGGTACAGGGTTGCGTGCGTGTCATTGCTAATCATCCTTGCGGGTCGAATGTGTCAGATAGCAGTCGCATCGTTCATTACAGGACTTGATAATGGTCTTTATTTTTTTTTTTCGCGAACCTCGCAAATTACCTCTCGATTAATGGGAAAATAAATAATTGATAACGATCGGTGCTCCAAAGAAATTTTTTATATATATACATTTTTTTTAACACTAAATTTACCGAACCCGTCACTTTCACGTATATCAAATTTCACGTTTAACCCTTAAACTCGGGACTGGGGTGAATTGCGAAATCGTACCAGCCACTGTCAAATTTGAAGGCGCGTGACAGAGGCGTGCAATTAAAGAATTAAACTAACGAAAATCACAAGTATTATTTTTGAGCAATTTCTATCGACATTGATAATCAATTTTCGTAAACCTATTGTTCAGGGACCTCCACGTGTATTGTGCTCTGTTATCGGTGACGTAATTATGTATAAAAACACTTTGTGTCGCACGTAAAATAATTATCGTTGATTTGGAGGATTTTAATTTTCTTTTTTTCTTTTATCGAGCTCTCGTTCTTACAGAATGAACTTTTCCTAACTCGAACAACGCCAGACGTATTCGTTCGTGTCCTGTGTAAGTTGCGACGCCTTTCTCCGGCGTTTCTCGTGGGACGTTAAAGGCTGCTTTTCAATACGCCACAGAAGAAAGCTCACGTGACTCGTGTCGCGAACAATAATGCGTCCGAAAATAGTACGTCCCACTTTGTCGGAGCCACTCGCATTAATCATCGTCGAGGAAAACCGAAAATAGCTGGGGAAGGATAGTGTTCACCTTCTATAGCTATATAAATGTGTATATACATACATACGTATTCACTTGAAATCAACCGTGCCACTATTAATTTTGCATCGTAATTACTCCCATAGCTCCTCCCGTCCCCCTCCGATTACCTCTCCTCTTTCTCTCCTCTCTATCGCCCCACCATAAAATTCAGCTGTACAATTCACGTCTGTTATCTGCCAATACGCGAACAAAGAACCAGGGAAAATCGGCGCAATCAGTACGTGACAATTATTAAAGACAACGCGGCCAATAAAAACAGAAGGACGAGAAGGCAATCGGCGATAACGAATTAACGAGCCGATTCTAATTGAATCTCGTGATTCGTTAAAAAAAAAAGAAAAAAAAAGATCGTAATAATGCTTATCCGCGACGTAGCGCAGGTATCGTTAATATTATCTTTCATAAAAGTACACCTTGTATGTACGTGTCTCCGTTGATTGTTGTGGCTGCTGAAAAATCGCGTGTGACAAAGTGTCGCTTTTATTCTCTCTCTCTCTCTCTCTCTCTCTCTCTCTCTCTCTCTCTCTCACTCTC
>JARQTJ010000604.1:443828-458569 GCA_030142635.1 Trachelus troglodyta | reverse complement strand
GAGAGAGAGAGAGAGAGAGAGAGAGAGAGAGAGAGAGAGAGAGAGAGAGAGAGAGAGAGAGAGAGAGAGAGAGGAGTAATCATCTCTTAATGTTAATGAGAGTCCAAGACACAGATATTCCAAACGGTCCACCGGTAGTCTCCGCTTCTTGATTTCATTATTACCACCATTCCGAGCTAATAGCAAGTGTTGAGTCTCTGCCATGTTTCCATGAAGCGATTCCATTAACGAAACGAGCGTACCGGAATAACCATGTACCATCTCGATTATTTAAAGTTGAATAGCCACTTGGTCGCTTCACCCATCCTTACTCCGAATTCAAAAATCTCTTCTGGACGATTGAACAAGAAGGAAATCAAAGTTGAAAACACTGCTCTTGCGATTGGGCATGTAACAACTAATAACGACATTCCTTCTCGCCGCCATATTTTTTTTTCCAGTTTTTGCATATGGCCGACATAAGTCTGCTTACCGCTTCACTGTGGTTTGCGGATAGATAAATATTTAAACGCAAAATCTTAGTCGTGCGGGACTTAGCTTTACAAGAGGGAAGAAGTTATCTTACGGAAATTATGTTAACTAGTCTGGCTTGCTCGGCTTAATGCTTCTTCGTTCTGCCCCTCCGTCAACACTCTTGTCCCCCCTCGTTGCTCCCCATTATTAAAATGAGAAGCCATCTGGGTATAGGTTACACATAGCTTGATATGATTAATGAGCTAAACTCTTGTTTAATCACAAACGATTTTATATACTGTTCTTTGTGTTTCGTGAAGGCTTGGTTTGTTATGTATCTAAGGTTAGGTTTGACGTTGGGTTTATACATTTTGGTTCTCTTCGACACCTTAATGGAGAAAAAGTTTCTTGCGATTGGCGTGTTTGGTTGTAATAATATAATAATTTCGTTCGTAACTTCCGACAATTTTCATAATTCGAAATTTTTTACTTTATAATGTGGTTTGCTATCGTGGTCATTGACGTGGATATTTGGGGATATTATTTTTACTATACTGAGTAAACTTTTGATGAAAAAGTTTGTCCGTTGTACATACTACGAAATTGCGATTTAAAAAATCGTATGTCGTGGGTGTTGCTGAGATGAAGAACTTTTTGATATTTTGTTTGGGCACCGGGTATATTCGAAATAAGACAGTCGGAGTAGGGTAAATTGAATTTCTTTCGCACGCAAAATTATGTCTATATTCGATTTTGAATATTTGGTATAAAATTTCGTAATGTTTCTCTTCCACGACTGTCTGTCACGTTTCTGTCGTACATTTGGCAATTTAATAAATGGACTATCTCTTTCTCGAGAACTTTGGATCGTCTTTGTTTTTCAAGTGGCGAAATCCCGTGCCACGTGTAGCATTTTCTTGTGAATTTTTCCGTAAATTGACTTTTCCAACATCGTACACACGAAGATGGAGCGAATTCGTCATGGGATGTAAAGAAAGAATTGAGAAAAAAAAGGGGGGAAACATATAACTGGAAGAAAAAGATGAAAAAAAAAACAAGAACAGTAAGTTTGAAGAACCATCGAAACCAAATTGACAAAGTTATATATCGCGAAGGCGTTACCGGAGAACGTTTCGCTAGGGAAGCCAACTGCTGAGAGAAAAAAAAAGGGAAGAAAAGAAAAAAAGAAATAGATCCAATCGAAAGCACTTGGCGAAACTTTAACTCCTTTGAAATCGTTCCGGCAAACCGACACGAGGCTGCGCATACCATAAATGCTTACGCGAATAGACCGATATCGTATATCGGTACAGTATCAACTTTAAAATGTGAAATAAAGAGAACATTTTTCAACGATTGAAAACGCAGCAGCAATCCGGCCCCCGGAGAGATTCTTGTGAAATAAATCTATGCCAGTATCTACGATATAAACCATAAAGTGACGATCGATTGTTGGCATTTTCTTTAATATAATAAAACTCAACTTTATGTTCACCCTGTAGCTTTATATGTACAAGCTTTATGTATACTCACTGTTTAACCTCAAAACCTCGTCGCTGCCGATACGTTACTCTCGTATCGAAAATGCTGACTCAATTAATTTCACGAATGGAAGAGAGGCGGCGCTGCAGTCTGATGTGCAGCTGACAACTCAAGTTGACCCTTGACATCTTTGCCAAGAGCTTACCCGAAAATTCTAGTAGCGTTTTTATTGCTGGTGTCTGTATACGTGTTTCTACTGTCTCTCCGTATACTGTGTTCCGTATACGTGCTCGGTAGTAAGTTCTGGCCTAGTTTCTTTGGACCCTCGAATCTTGCTGTGTCATACAGATAAAGGCTGATTCACACTGCTCGCTATTACGTAGCGTCGGAGATCGCTATATTGGCTGCTTGTTAAATATTTGTCTAATAGATTAAATCGGTTCTGAAAAAATTACTCGAGATGTACGGAACAAATATTTGTGTTTGTGTCCACATAACGATTTGAGAGGGAAATATTACAACGACCGTCCTTGCAGTGGAAGGTGGCCTTAAGGTCTCAAACTTAATTTTATCTTTCCAGCACTTGCTCAGCATACTTCGCTTCCACTCTGCTTTGTCTCGAATTTAGTCGTATACAAACTTTAACACGTTTTCATTCTCTGCTCTTGAATGAAAGTTTTGTTTGTTGCGTTCAGATGTTATTATTATATCTTTTTATAGTTTTTCTTCATCCTTTATCAAAAAATTTTTCTTCTGCTTCGCAGGCAACGGACTGTTCAATAGGGCGATGCTCATGAATGTCGGATACATCGAAGCACTGAAGGAGCGATTGTTCGATTGCTTCATTTTCCATGACGTTGATCTTTTACCCGAGGACGACAGAAATTTGTACACTTGTCCAGAACAGCCACGACACATGTCAGTTGCCGTGGACAAGTTCAAGTATCGGTGAGTGAGTTCAAGAATGAAATCCAAAAAAGAAACTCATGATATAACGATAGAGCGTGCAATTGTAACTTTAATAAATTTTTGTAATTTTCGAATCTTAAGGCTGCCATACGCGGATATATTTGGCGGAGTGTCAGCAATGTCGCGGGAACATTTTCGCCTTGTCAATGGATTCAGCAACGCCTTTTGGGGTTGGGGTGCAGAAGACGACGACATGGCAAATCGCGTCAAGGCCCACGGTCTTCATATATCACGCTATCCCGCGAACATTGCTCGCTACAAAATGCTTACACACAAAAAGGAAAAGGCCAATCCAAAGAGGTTAGAATGATATATTAGTGAATCTTATTTGTATGTGAAATAATACTATTGAGCCTAACCTACCCTAACTTTTTTGCTGGGCAACAAAAATATATTTAAAATACTTTTTTACACTGCTTCAGGTACGAGTATCTTAAAACAGGAAGGAAAAGATTTGCTTCCGACGGCCTGAGTAATCTTCGGTACGAGCGGATAAAGAAGGAAAAGCGAAAATTATACACTTGGCTTCTGGTGAGAATAACGCCACCACAACCCAGCTGATGGCTACCTTGGATTGGCTAAAAAACCCTCTCGTCAACCCCACACCGTCGTCCCCCACACCCACCCAGTGTCTCACCCTGTGTATGTACGACTGAAATTACAAGACTCCATTCTCCATTCTCGCTCATAAACAATGAAGAATCTACAGGAATTGAGCGAGACGATATTTTTTATCTTTTTTTTAAACTGTATCCGAATCTCACTGAAATTGAGCCTCGCATTTATACAAAACTCAATGCATCGAAGGGTCTTTTAGCCAAGATAACTAAATAGCTTTTTCGTTTCCATGTAACGGCCACGAAAAAAAGAAAAAGGGATCCCCGTAAGCCGTGGACTCGAGAAGTCGAGAATTCAAAGGTTAATTAAGGTAAACGGCCCAGATAGTCACACTTTAAGAGCGGCCATGTCCGGATTTTTGCTATTTGTTCATGTGTGATATGGCCAAACTGAAAACTAAAGGTTTCTACACGTCCGTTAAAGCCCTCCGAATGAGATTCACCTACTATACAAGTGAAACAATTAAGGTTTATTAATAAAATCATTGTTTTAATAGCGCTTCTCTGCTGCCGGGGTTTCTGACACTCGAGAAACACACATGTCGTAGTTTGTGACCCCTGGGTTACCCGATTTATGACCCCCTTGGTGCGATTTATGACGCTTGCGCGTACCCACTTTTTGACACTTTCAAATATCCCCATACAAATGGGTTAAATTGCAATTTGTCATTTCACGGACACACATTAGGTACAAACAACGAAAAATATTTAATTAGTGCACGACTAATTTATTTTCATTACACGTGTAAAAAATATTTTAAAAAAAGCAACAAATAGTTATAGAATAAATAAACAAAGCAAATTGTTCGACGCAACGGGTGATAAATCGAGGATCAATAACAGCAACATGACTTCAATTATGTGACGCACTTTTTGACCCGACGAATTTGGACAAATATCTAACCAAAAGTTAAATAACTTCTTATCTCATCAATAGTCTGGTTCCTGCTGAAGATGTTGACACCATTATTATGTCGTTTTATACTTACATGACGAACAAAATTCACAATGACGTAGCTTGTCGCAACTACTGCCACCGTCTAGCACTGCCGCTGCGGAGCCACTGAGACGCTTGACGCACTATTCACTGGTTTTCTATTCTAAAATATTTCATTTAAAAAAATGTGTTTCTTCAATAATTGAAAGAGTAAAACGCTTTTTAATTAGCCGGCAATTGAATTATTATTCGACAAAAACTGTATTAATGGCAGTCAAAATTATGCCGTCGGGGTCGTAATCTGGGACAGGGTCAGTAACTGGGCCGTTTACCTTATACGGAATTCTTATGTCCAAATAAAATATTCTTTGGCAGTTGCGATGCGTAGGGAGCTTAACAATGTAAATTCCTTTAATCGTGATATTAATTGACGGTATTGTCAATTGAGAGAAAGAGAGCTAGAGAGAGAGTGAGAGAGAACACTACGGTACGATAAAATTCTACTTTTACTCACATAATTAATTTTTTTATGCTTCTGTAGAGTTCGCCTACTGATCTCGCGAATTTTTTATTCGATGCAGAAACGACGTTAAATAATATATTTTTTATGTCGAATATTTTTTTTTATTAGTCACTAAGTAACAGCGTTAGCTGTAAAGTGTCGAATGATGAAACGTGCCAAAAGTTTTACGACGGGTACGTTTTAACGTCTTGGCGTTTATCACGTTACTTCCATGTTACCCTGGATATATTAGCTGTGAAAATTTTGTTTGATTCTGTTATATAATTTCATTATTACTCACAGCGTTATTTCATTCTGGTAAATAATGCTTCCGTTTTTACGGCTTACGCACCCTTATCGCGCACCGCCGTTGTATTTATTTATTCCGCTGTACAGTTTTTTTTTTTTGGGAAATTTCTATGCGGTGACAATGAAGTGCGAATTTTGCAAAGCAACGTCACACGGCGAATTTTAGTACTGCACGATACTTCAATAATAATATTATTTAATTATAACGCAACAATTGTATATTCTTTATAGGGTGGGTTATCATGGGACACGTTATCGTTATTATTGTTAATCTATAATCTCGTGTGACGCTGGGATAGAAATTTGTATTTGAAAACCTGTTGAATGAAAATGAGATAAATTTGTCATCTTTTGATATTTAATAATTGGCTGCATGCTCTTGGGAATTGATAGGATTTCATTTTGAAATTATGAAATTAACTAATCATTTTTTTTGTATCGATTTTCAATTTTCGCCATATTCGTCAGAATTGTTTTTTTTAAGTGCCAACAAGTTTCCGATAAAGGCGCTTCAATTTTATTTCTATCTACATCTGGTAAAAATCCGTACGGCAATAGCAGTGCAACGTGCTAAATTAAAAAAGTATAATTGAAATCTCTAATTTGATCTGGATAAAAAAAAATTGGACAACCAAAAAAATCATCCAATTTTTAACGAACGCGTAATCTCACTTCCGTCATGATTAAGGTATGCGTACGTCTATTCCAATGATATTGTGGGAGTTGATTTAATTCCAAATTACAAAGTAAAATGAAACCGCATTATTTCATACCTCGACGCATTTATAGGAAATCGTTAAGTCACGCGTATATACTCCATGTACCGATAAATACGCAACGACGCGATATTTTGTAAATATAACTCATAATAAAGTGTTAAGTGCGAGAAAAACGATCGAGAACGGGCTGCGAACGCTGCACATTCATTTTGCACGTAAATTGGCAAGTCAGAAGAGGAAAGTAAAAAAAAAAGACATTGAACTAGAGGTGACAAAACGTTTAACGAAACTTAACGAATCTCCCAAATAGATCTTGTTTCTTATTTTAATTTACTCTTAAAGAAAAAGTCTGTCGCTTTAAAAGCTAAAAATTATTTTAGACTTTTACATCAAAACAATTCTCAAGCGCAAGCTTCGATGAAACAAATAATTAGTTAAGAAAAATTTTAATACTTAATAAGCAGAATCCTCTATTATTTTTCCTTTTCAATCGTAAACCAATCGCACTTAATTAAAATGCCCAAAAATTGAAAATTGTTTCGATTACTTGTGATTTATTGAAATTATAAAAGGAAAATATGAAAAAGTTACTCCACCATACCAGTCCATATATATATATATATATATCACGGTTATATGTATGTACGATTTCCAGCGATTGTTTTCACTTAGCCTAATAAGGTCACTGTACGATATAATTACCAATTGTAATATATAATCAAGGTTAAATATATATTAGTCAGGCTAGGCGAAACAGCGTCTTACGGGAACTTAATAATATTATGTAATCTCTACAGCGTGAGAACCGAAGTAGCAAAAGCCTCGCGTTAAACTCAGGAGAGTGTTTTAATATCGCAACCAGTAAGAAGCGCGTTACTGGGAGAACTAGGGAAAAGACTAGAGAAAGAGATGAAAGGAAAAAGAAATTGACAAGTGATAAAGAAGTGCATACGTGATACATATATGATCCAGAGAATCTTCCATAATTAATTTAATTCCGTTTCCTATATTTACATTAAGTATGTCATTCTAATATAATGTTATTATATACTCGAATTAATATAATTATACAATATACAATTTTACCTTAATTGTCTTTATTGTACATGTGATCGTTAAGCCTTAACGAGGTGATGGCGTTCTCACGCTGTGGATACGATTAAATTTACCAACCAGCAAAGACAGAATAGTGATATTATGGATTATTGCGATAAAAGGATATAATATTTAAGTATTTATATGATATCTAATTGCTAGCTCGAGAAATGCGCATATGTATAGACGTTTATGCTATTATACGTTCTAAAACATAAATTGAAGATTTAATGTGCGATACTTATTAATTTGTCTAAAGGGTTAATGCGAAAAAAAGAATGAAAGAAGGAACGAATAAGATCACTATACTGTAAACTGCGAATCTTAAAAATTCGGCGTAAAACAAAAAATGTCGAACATCCATTTATTACGTGTACGCGATTATGGTACATTATATGCAGACGTGTAATATTTATGAGAAATCGATTATAATGGATATCGAGACGTTTGGTTTGGCTATTACGCGGATCGGTCAATATTTGACGAAATACAGTTTTCTCCTATTCTTGGTATTCCGTTTATCCATTAGTCAATCAATACTTATGCGATAATGCTGTGTTGAGTTTGTATCTAAGAGCCGTGAATTACTGTTAAAAGTTTTTTTTTTAACTTTTTTTCCTTGTTATACACGGCTTTTTGTATTTTTCCGAAAATTTGTACAGGATTGTTTAGCAATGATAAGATGTCAGTGAGAAAGGATAATGTAGTGAATTTATCAAAAACTGGGCCACTCCTTATGTGCCGACTGCGCGAGCGAGTGTGTATTAAATTCCTAAAAAAAAAGAAAACAAGGAACGCACTTCTCATCGTGAGTTTTAAAATCGAACAAAGTATATTTCATGTACTCTCTAATGTTGAAGGTATTTTTTTATTTGTTACGTCATGCGTGTCAGGATGTTTAATACGGCTTACGTTTCGCTTCAACTAAAATTCATTAATATGACGCGTTGCAGAACTCATGGAAAGTACGTTTACAGTGTAATGGAACAATAAATTATATTGAAAATATTAGTCATTTTGCAAAGTACCATTAATTAACGCATTGAAAACTACCTTTAGTTGATATGAGAGCTTTTGATTTATTTAATTATGTCCCATTACCTTTTTTCCTTAAAAAACATACAACGAGAAAAATGTCTTTGCATATATACAAGATAATAATAGAAAATTTGTTCTTCAATATTAATACGATATGTAAATAATTCCTCTGTTTAGCAAAGATTCATAATCAATGAAATTAATGTTAACTAATGGAATATTGTTTGGGAACATGTGTTACAGAGACGATATGTGTTCGTGGAAACATAAAAAAAAAGATATTCACAATGAAAGTTTACTACATTATAGGGATGAAAAACTTTGAGAAAGAAAGTTTGGCCCGCAGTAACGGATTTATCGAATTAACGTTATTTTACTTGCATCGTTTCTTTCATCTCTCTCCTGCAACACTTTATGTAAAACTCTCGCCATATTCTTCGTAGTAAACTTGGAAGTACTTGATAACATTTTGGCTATAAAAGGATGATTTACTAAACGATGCGCAAGCGCCACGTCCTTCTCTTCGTTCAGCTCCTTGTCATAGAGATTTAAATAAGCCTGCTTCAAGCCTTCCTGAAGACTTCCGGTTACTTCGTACAAGTTTGGCTGTCTCGCATGCCACGGTAGACTAGCAAGTAGAACTGCCTGTTTTGCAAATAGTCAAACTTATTTACTTTTCTTTTTAATAAATAAAATGTCAAAATACTACCTGACATGTCTCGCGTGGTACCCAATGAAGAACATGGCGACCACAATCAGGTTTATCAGTATTTATTAAAGCAGCGGTCAATGTGGAGGACGTAAACACATGGCTGTCAGTCGTTTTGAAGGAAATAATATCCTTTCCCATACTACCGCTACCACTGGACAATTCTAATTGCTGCAGAACTTCCACTCCCGGTGATAAATCCGTAGCTATTCCAGGTTCATCCAAGCTCTCTATTATCAATGGACCCCTATAGAATTCAAGATCCTCTTCATCTTGAATTTGATTTTTTAGAACCTTTGTTTCACAGAATCGCACAACTTCATCCAACATAGCCATCGCTATATCCTCCGTAACCTAAAATTCCATTGGGCAATTAAAAAACAATATATATTTTTAAAAAGGAAAGAAAAAATAAGAAAAATAATCACCCTGACAGCTTCTTCTCGTAGACGATCCCGACGTGCATCCTCCTGCGCCTGGAGCCTTCTTTCCTCCAGGAGATGCGACACGTACAATTCACCTTCGACCTCATCGATACAGACTCTGCCACCCATTGCCAAGGTCAGTGCTTTGCCAAAACCATCTCTGGGGTCATCGGATTTACAAAATGCTAATAAAAATGCTGTATAATTCGTGGTGTAGGCATTGGTCAGATACATTTGACATAGCAATTCCTTGGCTAGTATATATCTATTAACAGTTTCCGGGTTAGGATCTTCAGGGTCATCGCAAAATATACGATTCGATTCTGGGCCGTTCTTAACAGTGAGATGTCCCTTTGATCTCGTGCTCCAATCAATTACTGACTTTCTGACAATCTCCTGTCTATTGAACGTACTCATGGCACTGGAAGTATTGAAAATTAATTCTTCCTCGTACATCTCTTCTTCGTCTTGTTCCACTTCGTCGTGTAATAAAAATCTGCACTCTCTCGGTATATTGGCACATTCCAAAAACCACAGTGGAACGGAATAGAATTGATCTCGAGTTACCACTTCACGAAGTTCCAGATCCATTTTCCGAAAGCTATCTCTTACATATAAAATTTCTTCGTGTGTTGGTATAGGAATGTCCATTGCATAAATGATAAATTCTCTCCAATCGATGTACTCGGTATTTCCAAAAATTTCAAAAATTAAATTTTCCACGTCATTTGGTCCCATTTCAAACCAGGACAAGGGTAACGGACCGGAAGTGCAATCTTCCTGGCACGCTATCATGTCCTGAATAAGATAGACAAAATGGCGTTCCGTTAAACTACCATTTGGGGCTATGTACCGGAGTATGTCTAAAAGACGTCCCAATTGAATTATTCCGAATTGAAAACGTGAAATTCTTTCGGGTGTTGTAACTACTGACAATTCTTTGTCCGGGAACATTAGTACGTTCGATCTAATTATAAATTTATCGCCATCCAATAACATCTCATTCTGAAGCGGTATACATTGTTCGATTGCGTAACAAAATACTGTCACCATTTGATTGACACTTTGTACTTCGTTTTTGTATCTGTCCACAAGCATTTTGTAAATGTCCCCGAAGACGCTTTGCATCGTCTTCAAAAAATTTCCAATATCATCCCGTGAAACCATTTCCAAAATTTTCAATTTTCTTTTAACACGATTCACCTCGTACGTCATAGCTGAACGCCACTCTTTAAAGAGATCTGAACTTCTTTTAGTTACGTTGGCCATTATAGGATCAGAATTTGCTAAAGACGTGGAGGTCCTTTTCGAATGGCCTCTAGACCTAGAGTCCCGTCTTGTTGTTGTCGTTGATAATGCATTTGCTGTCATTTCTTCTTTTTTCATAGAATCCAACATGGCGGACGATACGGATTCCACGATTTTTTGTACATAACGAAAATTTGCATGTACAATCTCATAACAAGAGACACGGTCCAGATCCAAATTATTTTCCTCACAGTCAATTAGTATATCAGCAATTTCGTTTTTCAATTGATTGATATCAATTGCTGATGGCGCAGAATCCTTAACAACACTAGTTTTCGTTTTTATCTCTCTTGTCTCTTTTGATTCCTTTGTTTTTCCTGAATCCATCTCAGACTTAGACATATATCTATGCAAAACTACTTTTGGCAAACGATACTCATTGATTGGCCTTTGCAACATGGACATGTAATAGTCTTGTAAGAGTTCCATAGTGTCTAAAAAACGATTAATCTCAGCCTGCACAATAGAAATATAAACATTAAAAAGAATCAAAATTTCCGAGGCAGTCCAATTTTCCGTAATTAACTTTTTCCGTTCATTCTCAGCCTCGTTTCGACGATTATCACAAATTTGCCAAAGGTCCGATTGAAAGTCAATCACCTTACAGTGCAACTCACCCATAACGTCAAGATCATCCCTTACGTCCAACTCCACCGCATTGTAAGCCTTATGAAACTCGTGTAGTAGATTCTGCTTGTTGTCCGGTCTTTTTATGTAATCCGTCATATGTTTAGTCACCTCACTCTGGTACGGAGCGATAGCGGCGTAATGGATCCTTTTAATAAAGAAAACATCCTTAAGATCTTGTATATAGACATTCTCCATATTTTCCCAGAGGGTAGCCATTGCTTCTTGTAGTTCAGCTGGTTGGGGAAAGTCAATCCATTCCCAATGATCTTCCCCAGGTTCTGCTGGAGACTTTAAACTGTATTCAAAGTCTTGAATTGATGCAAGCGCCTCATCATAGATGTCACCACTCTCGCCACCATCCATAGTGTCACTACTCAATCTAGGAAGAATCTGCTTGGCAAAGTAGCTTCTACCACCCTGATCTTCCTTCCTATCCACCAGAGTATCTAGAGCGTCACCAAATAATTCAACGGAAGATTTTTCAGATACAGTTTTGTTACCTAATATGAGCCTGGCCAATTTTTTCAGGGTGGATAAATTTAACGCACTGTAATACAGTATGTAAGCTATGCCTTCATTCGTATAGAAAGTATCCACTGGCGTGGAATCTTCAGGTAAAATTTCAAAAAGTTCGCTGTCCTCGACATTTCCATGTTTCAATTTAGAGACTGCCTTAATATAAGTTGTCATAAATGTTTTTATATAAATATCAGCCTGTCTTGGCAATGGATTTGGCAAGAGTTTTGAATTTCGTTTCAAAAAGAATTCATCCTCGCTTTCATCTTCGAACGTTATTCTAGATGGCACTGGGTCAACCTCCTCGATATTGCCATTCACGTCATTAGCTTCCTCTATGATTTGTGGAACTTTACGGCCCGTCAATAAAAATTCCAATAATGCCATTTGATCGTAAGTCATTGGATAATTGATCAGTGCCCATCCCTTAACTTCTGTCAAACTCTTCAAATATTCCACGAGCATCTTTGTACTCAGTTCGTTCGTGATTGGCTCGCCAAGTGTCAAATAATCATTCGCCCATTTTCCATAATACGCAGCCTTACGAACATCTGGCTCGAAGTCATCATACGGTATAATCCTTGGCGTTTGAGTACGCTTGTCAGCCATATTGGACGTGACGTGATTCTCAGCTGTTTTTATCTCGACGTCAGTTCTGCTACTACGTGCAGTTGCGTGATTGTCAATGTTATCCAAATTTTGTTGACTCACCGAATTTATACTCAAATTTTCTTTGTAACATCTTAGACAGTAATTAATAGCATCCTCCACTCGTACCAATCGAATTTTATGGTTCTTCAATAATTCCTGTAGAGCTGGATACAACGTACTGTCTAAAACGCCTAGAACAATGGCAGCCACAGAAATATTTGGCATGGACACAGGTTGAGGATCACTCGGCTTGGGATACAAGTATCTCAATAATTTGTGAACAATATAACCCAACACTGTCTCACCAAGTTTCAATGATTTCTCATTGTATACGTTGTCCACTGACACAATTTCATCCCAGGGTGGTGCACTGCCTTTAACATATTTAAGGATATCAGCTGTATTCAAAACTTCTTGTCTCAGTGTTTCAGCCTGAAAATCTTCGTCTGCTCCTTGGCTACTATCAGTGTTAATAATAACCTCGGGACGGTCCAAGAGTTCGAAAATCGGCTGACCCTGGACGAAAAGCGTTTGCCATTCGTTCCACAAGGTTGTGGGCACAGAACGTCTCGTGCTCAGGCGATACTCCGCCATCTTGACTGACATGTCAACAATATCATTAACAGTCTTGTTGCAAATTCGAAAATGCTTTTCGCGAATTGCACGAATCTTCTCATCGCGGAGACGTTGATGAAGCTCGCACATTCTGTTACACTCGGCATCAAGTTCTTCAGCCTCGCGCACTATGACCTCGCGAACTCTATTCTGTTCCAAACGGTCTCGCGACTCTTTCGTCTTTTGCACCAGATCCTCGACGATCTGTCGGTTCCTCGCAATTCTTCCAC
The DNA here is from genome assembly GCA_030142635.1 of Trachelus troglodyta. Taxonomy (NCBI): domain Eukaryota; kingdom Metazoa; phylum Arthropoda; class Insecta; order Hymenoptera; family Cephidae; genus Trachelus; species Trachelus troglodyta. Next base: position 445,364 of record JARQTJ010000604.1, on the reverse strand, counting down.
GCTGCTCGCGAATCTCACACAGTTTCGTGATCATCTGTTTCTCGTACCTGGACTCCGTCAGTACCATTTTGGCGATCTCCAGGTCAAGTTTTTTCTCCTGCTCTCGTGCTACGTTATCCCACATTTCAGTGACTAGTCTATCGCGCATGCGCGACTTCAAATCGTGCGTCACTGCTGTCTGCTGTTCCCGCGATTTCAAACGTTTTAAATAAGTCCTGGCAGCATCGCCGTCCGTCATTAACGGATTTAATGATTCTGCCTGTTTCTTTTCCTCCCATAAATCTTTATAAGTGTAAACCTTATCACTGGTATTGTGTCTACGTGAAAATTCATCAATTTCCCTTTTCCTATGCCTCTTCTCGAGAATGGCTTTCGGGGTCAGAGGACCGTCTGAATTCGGCTGACATGTTGCTGTTTCTTTGATTCCTTTTAACTTGGTGTATTTTTGTCGTTCAGCCTTACAGGCGTCGATTATCGATTGGTATTTGCTACGGTGCCACTCGATGCTGTCTGCATTCTTCAAAAGAGTTTCTGCTAGAGGATGATCTACTGCGTCTTTCTGTACATTCTCATCAGATATTACAGTGACGTCGAACTTACTTGACGTGGGTACGTACTTCTCTCGTTCCTTTTGCAGTGTTATAAAATGGAGACTGTCCTTGTTCTCCAAGCAGAGGAAGATCTTGTAGAAGAGACGTAAAGCCGTGGTACCGCGACCGTTGGAGATGTCCTGTATGTAGTCGTTGTCACAGTCTACGCCGATAAATTGCAACCACAGACGCAGATGCTTTAGGTTAACGCGACACAGCGCGGGATCCTGAGTGTCTTTTATTGTGTTTAATTGACTGCTGCTAATGATGTCGTAACTGTGAAGTAATTTAGCCATAAGCGTGCCGTCTCTTGCGTAGTGTCCGAATATTTCAGGGGTCAGGTCGATTAGTACTCCCAGTCTCGTTCTAAGCCAGGTTCGTAGGATTTCACCCATATTTACAGTATTACAGTGTATTTTGATTTTAGTAAACAAGGAATCATTTAATTAGGAGTGAAAAAAGTACGTGCAATTAAGGTGGGTTCAAAAATTTGTTGCTTCACAAATTTTGAGAAAATTAGTTACGTAATGACAGTCGAACGGCTGTCAATGATTAGAGTGACGTTGGTCATTTTACGGAACAAGCGAGCTGTAAGCTTTTTCTTCTCCTTTCTCGTCATCTCCGTGTGGTTGTAGTCATGATACAAATAGACGAGGTACAGCTACTAGGGAACGTATTTTGGTCCGGAGTACGTAGGTCCAATGACGTCACGTTCGGAGCTAACATGATGCAACTACATGCGACAACGCCGCTACAAAACTTTTAATTAAAATGGTTCGCACAGAGATGAGTAGGGAGATGCACAAAGCGACGGTTTTAGGCGATACAAAAATCATGGCGATTAATTGTAGTTTCGAGTCTGGAAGTACGATTTTGTGATCATCGTCTCCGTCGACAATGGGAATCTCGTCGTAGCCGAGCTAAATCTAAACATGAACGCGTCGCT
>JARQTJ010000604.1:427648-438666 GCA_030142635.1 Trachelus troglodyta | reverse complement strand
TCTCTCTCTCTCTCTCTCTCTCTCTCTCTCTCTCTCTCTCTCTCTCTCTCTCTCTCTCTCTCTCTCTCTCTCTCCACTCTCTCTCTTCCTCTCTATCTCTCTCTGTAGTATCGTCCTTTGTCTTTGTTATCTCTGTACACCCAAAGTAAAAATTCAGGATTGAACAAAGAACAAAGGAGACGACGTGAAACATTTTCCTTATGAAAAGCGTCAGAACAATTACAACAGTCTCTTAGCAATGGAATGATGAGCATATTAATTAATTAATTAATTAATTAATTATGTCATCTATTAGATCGCATGTACACAAGCATACATTAATCCATTTTGTCTGTACGCGATACACAAAGTATTCGGTATACTTGCAACGATACACATGTAATATCATAATTATTGTACGCAAGATGAATCCCAAGTACAGTAACAATTAGAATTAGAGTAAAAGTTTAATTTTTTTTAAAGCAAGATTCGTCGCTTATTCCCATATATATGTTTATATATACTAATCGTACTGCGGAATGTCCCTAAAAGTAAGGTTAATGCTCCTTTTTCTCTTGACGCGAAAAGAAATTCTCTTGAACGATCCCACTCGATCAGGTAAAGAGAAGAAAGAGCAAACCAAGATTCGTGTCTTACTGTGCGCATTCACTATGCATGCATTCGTATATGCCTAGATGAATAAACATTGGTACTGTCCATTTTTATTTCTTTTATTATCCATAAGTCTTTATTTTCTATTTGGAAAAAATTCAAGAAATAATTTTCAATGACAAAAATCCGTATATAATTTTGACAGATTATGCGTATTCGCATACGAATATAATCATACATACACACACATACACACATGCACATAAGCGACACCATGTCACAGCTTTAATCGATGTCATTTTCTCTCCGTCTTTTTTTTCCTTCATTACTATCTAAGGTAGTTTGCGCTTCTTCTTTTTTGTTTTTCTCCTTATTCTTTTTTTGGCAAACGTCTCGCGGGCTTTTAGAGGGACGACCGTGTGAAAGCTAGCCGAGTTAAACGCTATTTAGCGCCAGCAATTATTTACTCTTGTCGCATCATCTTGCCAGCCTGTACAGGTACTGTCAAACGAAGATTGCGATTTGCCTTAATAGAATTTTCAAAATTTCATTACTATCTAGTATGTACGTCAGGTGTATCTGTTTCGTTGAAGTCTCGTCTCAACGTATTTTAATCATGTCGATTATAATCGTTGCCAAATGTAGGCTGTTTGATTTTAATACAGTAGTTTGTGACATGACAAAAAATTACCTAGTGTTCGATTGGGTTTGGTTATCGCGTTTGGATTAAATCGAGGTTATCCTTTTATCTGGGGTCTGGGAGGGAGGAGGATAACTTAAGAAATTACGACTGACGATTCTTAAAACCGACTGAAACGTCGATGTGCATAAAGCAGTGCATTAATCCCATGCGGATATACTATTTTAACAGATTCCCTGGTATAATTCTTAGTTCGGCTACGAGGATAACAGTCGACAGACTGTAGTATCAGGTAAAGACGAAGGATCTCTTAGTTTAAGAGGAACAAGGTACTTGCGAGATATTAATTTAAACAGAGAATTACAATCTTGACGTACGCGGTATTAAAGACGACGTATTGAACAGTAGTGTCTCACGTGGATACCATGTTGAACCTAGTGTTACTTAGAATCGTTTGAAACTGCCGCCGTTAGAGTTTGTTCCCTAGAGACAAGTCAGTGACGACTCAGCGACCTATCAGCACCGTATTACCGTCTTCTTTGAGACAAAGAAATAAGAAACAAATGACTCGAGTAAAGTAAAAAAATTAAAGACTTAATTATCTCCCTCCCTCCTTCAAGGAAACGAAGTTCATTTCCGGTAATTATTACACGAAGATAGAATAGCCCGTGCGGTGTGACGTGTTAAACGTGACACGACAAAGGAAAACCGGAAGTATCGTCAGCCGTGTTTTACTCTAAGTGGCAGTGACGGTAGACGGAAGTGTACTGGGTCACGCCAGGTTCGTTTCCTGTTCGCCCCAGCCTTCACTGTCGCATTCGCTCTCGGATGCTGAATCGCTGTCGCTGATTTCGACGGCGACTCGACGCGCCAATATGGACGCTACGTCGTTGAGGGTGTTGACACGCTCTACTTCCTTCTGTTCGATCTTCTCGACTTTGCGCAGCTTTATACCTGAGGATAAGACATAATTTTTGTAGGTCAGCCGCCTTGAAAAATAACACTGAATAAAAGCGAAGCTGATTCTTTGTAAGTGCACTACCGCTTACCATCTCTGATAGCCTTGAGCAGATCGTTCCTGGGATCAACCGGAGGATTTGGATTGACGGACTTCCTTATTTCACCGTCCACCATATTCTTTAGAGGTTTCAACTTCGGTGGATTATTTGCAATCATTTTGGCAATGTCTCCATTGGTAAGTGGCATTGGCATTGATGGTCCGTTTAATAATATTGGTGGTGGAGGTGGTGGTGGTGGCGGTGGTGGAATATTGGTTGGAGGTGAGGGTGGTCTTGGCGGTGTAGGATCAGGCGTTGGTGGTGGCGGAGGCAGATCCTGAGGTACAGGATCCGGTTCATCCATGCTGACCTGAGTTGAATGATTTGGCGGAGTAGGTGTCGAGTGATGACTTGGTAGAGGACTGCTGGACCGACTTCCACTTCTATTAAGCAAGTGCGACGGTATAGAACCTGGAAAATAATTACCACAGTAATTACAAAGAGCTCTCATTTCTAAACCATTATACGCAGACGTGGAAAAAAGGTAAAATAAATACCATTCATAGATGGCGGCGACATGGTTTCCCCAGGTGGTGGTGGCGGCGGTGGTAGAGTATCCCTCACGATACTTGTAGACCTTCCTCTGGTAGGAGTATTATTGGCGGAAGCAACGGTAGGAGTCGAATTGCTGGAAGCGTTGCTGGGCGGTGCTGGTGGAGGTTGCGAAGGTCTCGACCTACCTCCTCTGCTGGGAGTACTCTGTCCGCCAGGACTCTGATATGTCTCGCTACCAGGTTGTCCTTGGCTAGGAGCATAATGAGATCCATAAAGATTCTCATCGTAACCCTGAGCCGCGTAATTTGCTGCCCTGAAAGCAGAAAAGTATAATCAATAACCATCGATGACTACTGAACAGTAGTCCTCTACAATACAGTAATCCTCTAAATCATCATTTCAAAGAAACCGACCTATAATGATCCGATGCCGGAGGACTATAGAGATGTTGTTCCTCCGGTGGATAACTGCGTCGAAGTTCTATGCTGTTTGGCCTCGGTGGCCTATGATCAGTCATCACCATACCCAGTAACGCCTCGTCGGGTATATTATGAGGCACCCTGTATTGTACACCCTGGGTTGGCATAATATATTCTCCATGCCCGACGGCCAATAGCCTCTGTCTCTCCTTGGTGTTATGAGGCTGCCTTATACGTTTCTTGTGGCGGCCACCTCCACCACTGCTTCCTTCATTGCGTGGCCTGTGAGGCTGCGTATCACATTAAACATCAATTAATCTCTCGTAGACCAATAGTAGAAAAAGGTGATAATAGTCATCGAATCAAAAGCAAGCTAAATCTTGCGATCAGCCAATCCACGATTGAACCAGCAAAGCGGCTACTTCGGAGATAATTCTTACGTTTTTTCCTGTCTTTAATATACTGGGCAATCAAAATTTTAAATACAAAAGAGCGCCTGTGATTGCCGGCACAATCGCAGGATGAGTACAGTGTACATGGGAGATAATATCATTTCCCACGTACAGTCTGCGACAACAAGAAATGATCCTGAAACGATTCGTATGATCTAAGTTCCTGTGCCAGTCGTTATCAATGACTCGTGTGTGGTAACGATAACACTTGGTATATATAAGAGTCATAAAGTTGCATGAAAGATACATGAAGAAGGTACAGAATTGTAAATGTAGTAAAACTTTTGAAAATAGTGCGACAGCTACTTTGTATTTAAAATGAAATTAATTTAATGTGTGAGGATGCGAAATTCTCCCATTCACATCGAATTCTATAATTGAATGGATCTTGCTCTTAGGACAGTGTTCAAGATGCTTTACTGTGATTCGATATACATGGGAGTGTATAAATATTTCATTTATGGGAGAAGGAAGAGAATTGAAAAATCAAAAGAAACATCAAAGAAGAATAAGATCATTGACTATTGTACCTAGCGTAACTACAGGACTCTGAAAGCGAGCACCTAGAGCATACTCTCTATCGGCGAACAGATTGGTTAAATGAAAAATCACACATACGTGAACTCGATTATGCGTATGAGTGAGTGATTGACCATTAATAATTTAGTGAAGTTTAATAAGGGTAGTATAAAACTACAAAGATCCAAACCATCGACTTGCCTCTCTGAACTGTTCGGCACATTCAGACTCGGTCTATAACCAAGGGGATAGAGTATTCAGTATTTCAAATGATTTCGTCCGTTTGCTTAGATATTAATTAAGAAACCAAAAACGCCAATTCATTGCACAACACAGCGTAATCAACATAGATAAACAAATGTAATTGAATTAAACAAAAAAAAATAATCTACTTATTAATTGTAATCGCGTGTAATTTAATTATTTTACTATACGTATTAAAAATTTGTATGATAATTTCTATAACTACCTTCTTGCCCCTATCGTGCAATTTCTTCTCAGTATCCTTGAGCACCTGCTGACTCCACAGATCAAAGAAGTAATTGGGATCAGTGTAAAACTTCAAACCGTCCTTTCCGTCTTCTCTGTAAACGAAAAGTTACAAAGTTAACAATTATTTAAATCTGCCACGGCTTTTCAATCGATCCAATTCTACATACATGTGACATCCAAACAGATAACAAAAAAATACCTGTAATCATTAAGTTTATCCAAAGGCGGCGGTTTGTCGCACTGATGATAAGTCTCCAGCATGACAGTGGGCATGGTATCCCTGGAGACGACCTGCTGGTCGAATACCACGGAACTCTTGAAGGCCTTTCTCATGTGAATATCTTGCAAAGAAACTGCAAAGTAAAAATGACGCAAGGATTACATATAGCGAAATTGATCAATTCAATTGAATGTTATAAGAGATCATTAAAATTCACAACGAACCTTCCTCCACGTTACTGTCCAATTGCGTCACCTTCACAGCCAGCCTGTCTATCCTAGCCTGCAAAGAATTAGCTCTGTCGCTCAGACCATGAGCCTCTCTTGCGAGTTCCCCGAAGAGATCCTCGGCGTGTCTGGATAGGCTTGACAATTGCCTAATCGTATTGGCCAGCGTACCATTGGTAGCAGCTTCCAATTCCGACGGCAATGGAAAATCGTCGGGTATGGTACCACGCGCAACGTGCACGGGTTCCACTAGCCTTTTCGGGAGCGGCATCCTCTTGGTAAATTAGGATCCGCACCGCCCTGGGTTCAGATTCGAATTTGGCTCACCGCTCCTTCGAGATCTGCAAAATAAAAAGAAACGAACAAGAATTAATAAACAAAAATAAATGGCGTCCCAATATCAATACATATTAGTATAGTCTAATAGTAATCGTTCAACAACTGATAAGTAATTTGCAGACATTATCAGGAGATAAGAAACTTATGCAAGTTTCGTGTGCATAGGTTAAATTCGTTTGTAACAAGGAAGAAGAAAAACCCAGAACCGCGATAAAGCCACGGTCACTTTATCATGCTGCTCATTGAAACGTGACCAAATCATTCTGTGCGACTAACTCGAAAACCTCCGACATATCCACGAGGACAATTGAACGTTTCTCATTAAAGAACGACGCCACGAAACTTAGTAATGAGTTTGGCGGCAAACATTCTCTTTATTTTCGCATTAACCTCGCCTAGAATTCCAAACGACTTCAACCTCAATTCAACAAATCCTATACCACGACTAATGATATGCTTTATAATAGCAAGAATCCGCTAAAATTAGTGCATCTCTAATTTTAGAACGAAACACAAACACACGGACATTCAAACTTAAACGTCAGGATATTATCAAAGCTACTAAAATACTTGACACCGCTATTACTTATCCAGACACACAATGACTACGTCTACACTACGACTATCCTGTCCATTAATTGCACTCTCAATGATGAATTAATTGACAAGAATTCTCATCTGACTGTGTATATACAGACAAAATACATTGGTGATCCATAAATACCCAATCCAATTATACATATGTACGTGCAACACGTAGTCAAGTTCATCAATCAGACCAACGAAAAAGAGTAGATTCACATTGCGACGTTACATTTAACAGTAATAATTTAATTAAAAATCAATGCAATTAGCCTAATCGCAGTTACATTAACAAACTCTAACTGTTTAGTCAGAATGTTATCTCTCGCTTCTTCCGTGACCAGTGACTATCCCCACGATTTTCCTGCTCTTCGAATCTGGTAAAAACATCATCCTCATCGTCATCGTAATCCTGCACGGATGCGAAGCTGCACGAAGAGTGCGTTAGCTCCCATCGTCATAGCTGTATGTATAAGCAAAGTATCTGCGTGCAGCTGTGATGACGAATACACACCAAGCTATATATACGTACGTACAAGCAGTGTCTACCAAATAGTATAAAACGCAAGCGACACTACTTGAAATTGAGCCTGAATCTCTCTTGTCCCTGACCGACGATCATCGAGCGGCTGTATATAGTCATTGAGGCCAAGTCGTGTCACGCGCACAGATCCACATACGTACTCAGAGTCGCATATGTGCATTTCGCGACACTTGACAATCTCCTCTTACACCGAGGAATGAGTTACAGTTACAGTTCCAGACCAGTTGCGCTCTTTCAATTGATTTTCACTACCTTGTCAAAAAATAAAAAAATCCACTCATTTACTCTAAATGCTTAACAAAATAACTAACTGGTACTAATACAATTGTCAAATCTAATAGCATACACACCTAACTTTGATTCTACACAATAATTTCGCACGGGACACCCTGTACGTGGTATGAACTAAAACATGAGTCACGAAAAACAACCGACCTGAACCTCTACACCGTGTTCACAATATACTTATCTGCATTCAACATGGTCTCCCACGCGCTCGATACTGACAGACATTTATTCATTCACTGCAACTTTGTCAACAAGGAACTTACGACTATAACAAAAAAAATAGTACGGACCTTTGATGGTTTCGACCGTCGTCACAGTCAGCTGACAAAGTTAAACAGTACAGAAAGTAACGCCAATGAATGATAATAAAATAACTAAAATCGATCGCATACAAACAGCTAAGTATATACCAAGCCTGTACAAAGCGTTGTATCGACACTTTTCTCTAGAAACAATGCAAATATCGTTCACGTGGCAATTGCATTTACAACGAAACGTATTACATGCATTTTCACGGCTTATTCATTACTATCAGTGAAGTGTAACGATGGCGGATACACTGTATCATTACGGCTTGTCTCAATACTGCGTTTCATACGTATACACATACATTGAGAAATATTGAGCCGTGTCAGCACATGCCAGCCATATGGTTGCGTACAGTTCTTGCATGTTAAAGTATATCCATACGCATATATTGTTTTTGGCGTAAGCCACGCAACAGGGATGTGTAATTTCCATATAGGAAAGTAAACGCGGTTAGATTAAATTCGTGTAATTTACTGAAGGGATAGAAACAATCTTTGGAATGATAAAATTTTAGTGAACACTCTCAATACGCTCTTTTGAGCAGTTATTAACTGTCTGTCTGAAATGCATTTGACTCGCCAAAGAATTACGTTCGTCGGCAAAGCCACAATCGATTCTAAGTTCACGCACAAAAGGAAAGACCGTAGCGTCAATGTACGACAATAACAGCGTCATATAGTAAAGCATCCATCGGCAGACTGTACGCATAGTACAAAAGCAGGTATTGCCTAATTGGTACACGCAGCTGAGAGATAATAGTAGGATGTGAGTCGTTGGGGTGACTAACGACATCGGTTGCATGAATTATGCTCGCGGTTATGTATTGAGCGTGCGCGTGTTAAAAGGTTAGGGAGAGGAGCCGAACACATGTGACAGTCTATATACTAGTTAAGTATACCGAAATTCGCAGATGACAGATCTGTCAACACCTATTGAAACATAAGAATAGCGAACGTCTGTACTCGGTCGTGTGAAAGTAACAAAGAGAAAAATTTTATCAGGAAAAAAGAAAGACATTAATACATGCCAGGTAAATATATGGCCAGCATCCACGTGGATCTTTAAAAATAGGTACAATCAGCTGATATCGATGTCTAATTATAATCGCGTCTAGCTAATTGTAACGCACTTGAACTAGAGACTTGAAACGCACGAGGCGCGTTGGCGTTCGCGTATCGGGTAACATTCGTCATGGTGCGTGCGGAGACATCGACCCCGAGTTACTGGGCGAGTGTCTAGTTCCTCGAGCACTTCTCAAGGTGGTACGAGAGAGAGTACGTATCCTAGGAGACGATAGTACCTCTACGCGTAGTAAGTATAGTACGGTATAAAAGGAGCCTAGGGCAAATTTAATATGTAACGCTGGCACGGCTCGTTTCTCTTTCAGTTCTTGTTCCTGTTCCGGAAAGCGACTCTGTAGTGGCAGAGTTATCTTTGTCGGCTGAGTGTATATGCAGGAACTCGATGAAGGTGTAGAGAGAAAAGTTAGTGGTTCCCCAATGCTGAACTGAAGTAGGGATGACGACGAGGAAGAAAAATAAATCCTCGTCAAGGATACACGTTAACCTTTGATTCTTGCACTTCTTGTTAAATACGTACTCTGCTCTCAATCTCGTCTTCCGAGCAATCCTGGGGATATAATTAACAGATTATTAAGAATGAAGAATGCCAGGGTAACGTACATACTCGTTGGATAATACAGTCCAATGGTTTTAATTATGGAAACGGTGGATTAAAAAAGTGTGCCGGGCAAAGCACAATCTTGGAGAAACAAATGAAGTAGGTAATGCGACGGGGTCAAAGGGTGTGAAGATATAATTAAAAGGGTATAAAGTGAACGTTTGATTTACTACTGAAAAGTATCAGGCCACTAGGTCGCTCGAAGTAAATTAGATTAGGCAGAGATCCAGGGCGGATTACATCAATCTTTAGTAGTTGACTAACGTTGCGTAATAGCACACGGGTCAGTTACCATTTAAATTATCTACGATATCATCAATTTCATAGATAACACTATTATTCTCTTATATTTTCAAAACATTACGTTCAATTGTAATTCTGCACTCGATATAGAATACAGAAATGCCATGTGATATCTTGCAGTCTGAAAATACGTGTGAAATTGAGAAATCGCTTAGAAGAGCCTTGGATAAGATTGGAGTACCAGTGAAATGATGATTGAGCTATAGCCGTATCGAGTGTCATTGGGAATTCTAAATTATCTTTTTGTTTGTCGACATAAGATTTCCCATGGGATGCTACCATACTACGGATGGCAATGTGACGGTGATATGCTGTAATCTAGACAGTGAGTGAGCTTGGACCGAACGTGAACGCCCACTGTCGTAACACTGGCTGATTTCTACCAGGGGAAACGGATCTGATAAGTAGCAATGTGTATATGTATATATGCATATATATATATATGTACACGTGTACTTATAAATAGTATATCAGGTTACGGTTTTAAACAAGTGGAATAAATGGTGGATACGTCATCGACACGCGGGAACTTGGCAGAAAATATTTGACATAATCCTATTCTGCTTGTGACCCTAGAGAATTTATTTTATAAACTATGTTATATTTCTGATAAAATGAAAGTAGTGATATTTATGTGAATTTCTAAATCTCTTTTTTTGGGCAACGAGGAAAAAGAAAATCAGGATCTAAATGACTTTTGCCAAAGATAAATTTCTCTCCTATTGTTCGTCAGTCTCTGTAACATCCTCATCCTCTATGAGATATACACAGAGCTGCGGCAGCAATCTGCAGATTACACGAGCATAGATTACCAGTAACCTCAAGTCAGCTACTGGTATTGCGATTAAGTAACGCAGAAGAAACCTTTATAATCGAAGCAGAATCCATTTAGAGTGAAATCGTAGTGTCGATGAAATCATTTGAGTTTTTATCTGTCAGAAACAGCTAGATGTCAAGATAATTTGAAATGTGTTTAAATATATATATATATATATATATATATATATATATATATATATATAAATAAACGTTCCTCCCTCCCTGACGTTTTAAATCAAAATCTCTTATCTTGAACCGTACAAAAATCACGATGATCCTTCTGACTGATCAAGCACAGCTTCCAGCTGCGCGTGTAATCTCAGTTGCAATTTGACGTGAAAGCTTAAGCATGATCACTCGCTATATATGTGAGCACGAGGTTTTTTAATTATTCATACCAACGACACGGGTAGCTCCTCCTCTTCTAGCCAGGCAGGTACGCGTTTACGTTTATCGAGATTCACGTAGTACTTTGAGACGTGAGCCAAAGGATTTTTGCTTGCATAGAGAATATACTGGTATCGTACGAGTTTGCTCTGGCAAAAGCCAGATGAACTCATCAAGAGTATGTAGCATAGGAGACACGTTGAAGAGCCTAGTGAATCCAAAGTGATGTTCCACATATCCCATTTCTTTGACAAGAGGAAAAGCTATGATCAAACAAAAAAATAAGTATTTTAGGAAGTGTGTTATTCTCTATACTTGCTATGGTAGCCACCCTTCCGATTACAAGTGTTTTGTTTTTACGTTGCAATGCGTGGGAATAACTATAATAACTATAACAACCGTTGGCCTTAAAGGCTATTCTACAATGCAACGGAACACGTAACACGGAACATATAAGCGGCGCGATATTCAATTGTGTATTTATCTAATTCCATTGGATCCTCCAATCAAGAAGGAAAAAATCGTTTTTAAAACCGAACGTTTACTAAGTCTCTACGATTTTGGTTACGTTTCGAAAATAGCAACGATACGGAAGCGGTTGCTAGGATCCATAAGGATTTCACGGAGCACGTAACGCGATGAGTAACATCGAGC
>JARQTJ010000604.1:320346-427548 GCA_030142635.1 Trachelus troglodyta | reverse complement strand
GGTAAATATACAACTGAATATCGCGCCACTTATATGTTCCGTGTTACGTGTTCCGTTGCATTGTAGAATGGCCTTAAGTATTTAAAAAGTGACTGCCGTAGAAAAGATAGGTAACACGCTGTGTATACTTCAATTTGCAGTGAAGAGCTCACTGAGTTCTCAAACGATACAAACGTACCTCGAACGCTATTCAAGCACACCTTATTTCTAAGATGATATTCCAGATTCAATGATTTCCAAGGGAGTATATAAATGCACTAGAGTGTAACTTCAAGGTGTGTACACACAACAGGCGTTATGATGTTAGGTACCTACATATTCTACGTGCTAGAATAACGAAGACTAAAGGTGAAAGTCTACCGGGTGATTCTAGAATTCACCGTTGTTTGAATTGACCGTTGTCTCCTTGCTTCCTTCTCTCTCTCTCTCTCTTTCTCTGTCTCTCTCTATCTTACTCGCTCACATCCTTCGATTTCCTGAACGAATGTTCGCTCGAGCATTTCGTGCTCGCCTTTTCCTTTCGGAGCGGCTTCTGTAATAAAGCGTTTCTTACGCGGAATTCCGCGCCGCTGAGGATTACGGATAGAGAAATTCTCTTGAGTTCTCCGCATTTACCTCTCGTTCTCCTTGATGCTTATGGGGTCGACAAGGATACGTCAATCCTCTTATACTGTGACAAGGTTTATCAGGATACAGAAAAGGATTCATCCCCAAGAACCAATCCTCGATACAGCATCCTTATTTCTACGTGAAAAAAATAAATAAGTTTCAGCTCTAAATGAACGGACGTACTTCCAGCTTTCGAGAAGGATCGGCGCAGTAGACGTGTAATATTTTTGAATGACATTCACGTTCACAAGGGTAAGAAAGTTAACCGGAAAGTGGATAATCTGATTAACTGATGGCTAAACCGGATATAATGAAGATCGATAGTCAGTGTACGGGGACCCGCGTTTTTTGAATGACAATTAGGTCCAAAGGGCGGACATACAATTGGCTCGTAGAGGTCATTTGTAATGATTAATTAATTCCTCTTGCGGGTTAGGTTTGTCCGGAAGTGCGACAATGTTCAGTAGGGAATAAATTCTTGCCCTGATATTATTAAAAAATAATATCGTCGCGTCCTTCAATTTATAGTGGTTGATACGTGCACCCTTGTGTTATTACTATGTATAGAATGATTCATCGAAGCGTTCTTGAGTCTTGATAATCAATAGTCATTTAATTTCTAATAGCCATGTAAGATACGAAGGTAACTTTGTGTACATGCGCCTGTTTGCTTGGTATACATTAAATATATATATATATATTCATGCTATTTACACGCTATAGAGAGTAAAGAAACAAGAGGCCTATACATTTAAAACTATCGACGAATAATCATTAAATTAATTACTTATTAGATATCACAGTCATCAACCATTATTTATTGCAAAACCCAAGCAGATAATCATTTTTATGATTTTTCCCATAGAAAATAATAATGATATACATAAGTGCAAAATTCACAAAAGATATAAATTGCTACTATCTAGTAACTAACTTTAAATTGTCAAACCTGACAAAAGAAGCAGCAATCGTTTCATGACGCATACTGCACCCACCCCGAGAAGCTCAAGGGAATAGTCACAATAAAAAGGATTTTTCCTGTCATTAGTCAAAAACTTTATGTCCAGCACTACTCGCTAGACAAATATTTGACTGATATTTATTAAGATCATTGAAATCCAGTGAGAAATTCATCCAAAGCTAAGTGTCAAGGGTCTTTTTTTAATAATGATCACGAATAGAAAACCACCCCCCACATAGCCGGCGCCCTAACAGCCATGTGCCGTTGTGAACCGCCGCCCTTTTACTACCTAGATTCGTCCTGACTCTCATAAATACTATGACAATCTTCAAGCACTCGCAACGGATGAGTTACTCACTCTTTGATCTCATCCGGTCGTCGTCAAACTGCCATTACGTTATAACAAGCGATAGACACTCGGTCGACCCATCCCAGCTCGAAACGGAGACGGACTAACTGACAAGATGTCACGTTTCCCGGGAGCATTACTAATATTCAACTTCTTACCATATTCGTTGGCCGATCACTCGCGTATCCGGGCATAATACCATGTCACAATGCACTTCCGTAAAATATTCTTCAATGAAGTTAAGACATCGCTTTATTTCGCGCAACTACACCCGCAAACATAGAAAATGGCGTTACTCGCTCGTAATGCCACGGCTGGCCACGGCTGACTCGATTGAGCGAAATCAGCGCCGCCTCCCGATGTCTCAGCGGCGGTTCCGGAAACTAATTGGGAAACTGGCGTACTCTACGTTTTTATTTGTATAAAAATATTTATTTTGTTTCTTTTATCATACCTTATCTTGTTTTTACCAGACGAATTTTGTCACTGGCTTTTTGCATGTATTTATTGATCGAATATTATTTTCTTACTGATCTTTAGACGGATTAATGCGTCTTTTGTTACAATTGGACCAATAATGTTATTGAATATTTATGTGACAAGGATTTCATGAAGAAGCAGTATTTCATGCTGAAGATATTTTGCTATAATTTGAATATTACAATCTTTTGCTGCTTCGTTATGACAAAATGATTGTTAGTTCAAAATCCGCGTTGAAAATTTTCCATTGATATATTATTGTGGAGATGTAAGCATAAAAAGTTGAATGTTTTATGTACATCTGAACAACTCAATGTTTTTTACACATTTATAATTTTTTAAAATAAAACAGTCTAGAAAATGTTTTGCCCATTTTATCTATATATACCTATATCTTATCTTTGCAATGGAATTTATGTTTTCACTGGACAATGTGCAATAATTTTAAATCAATATTTACATGGCATAAATGAAAATTTTTAAAATACGTTTCTTAGGTATGAGGAAGATTCTAATTCAATAAATAGCTGCTCATTATGTGATAGGTGTTAGTTATATTGAAGTTCATTGCAAATTAGACTACCGGCAATGCATTCATGTCTAGACGGTTGCCATGCGTCATATACTTGGTGTCTAAAATTATCTGCATCATTTTTGTCACTTTCAGGCATTCCCATGAGTATAAATTATTTCTTATAGATTCGTTACAGTTTTTGTACATAAAATAATTCATATAATTTTTAATACCTTGAATATTCTTTTTCAAACCACTTTATACACTGTACTATGCATTTTATTCGGTATGCACATAGTATTTAACATGCTACGACTTCCCGGGTTCTGTGATGAATCCATTAATAATGTGTTCTAAATAGTTGTAAAACCGCCGGTTGTGCATCTTGACAGTAGATATTTTAAAATTAACATTAAAGTGATTACAACTGTTAATTTTCAACGTCGTTAATCAGAGAAACATATTATAGTGACAATGGCCGACGAGACAGAGCAAGTAAATATCTAATCTCTTTCTGATAAATTATATTTTGTATAAGATGCACAGTATAACCTGAAATTTATTTTTTAAACAAAGGTTCCTGCAATCAATGTCAAAGAGCCACTGGATCTGATTAGATTAAGTTTGGACGAACGTATTTATGTTAAGATGAGGAATGAAAGAGAACTTCGAGGAAGACTACATGTGAGAATTATTTTGTCATACGTGATACGATTATGGAAACTGTTATTGAGCTATTACTTTCAAATTTTAGGCTTACGATCAACACTTGAATATGGTGCTGGGAGAGGCAGAGGAAACCGTGACGACTGTTGAAATTGACGAAGAGACGTATGAGGAAGTTTACCGTACTACTAAAAGAAATATTCCTATGTTATTTGTACGAGGTGATGGTGTCATACTGGTATCTCCCCCTAGTATGAGGGCTCCGATGTAAAAGATTTTCAATAGAAATATTTTTGGAGTAAATATTTTTTCATTTTCTAAAAATTAATTTAATAATTTAACTAATTTTAATTGGCAATGTTTAAGGAATAGAATGTTATAAGCTTTCAAAAACTATTTCATGTTTGCGTGTGATTGTACTCGTATTTCAAGGTTTGCTTGACTGATATTTGGATATGCTTTTAGCTGAAGCATGTACTTTAGGAACAGCAGTATGTTCCTGAGGCTTTATAATTTGAGTAGTAAGATCTGCAATTCTCTGATCCTTTAGTTTCATTACACTTTCAAGGTGTGAAACTTTATAATTCAGATTTTCTATGGCTTTATTCTTCTCTTCAAGTTCCTCCTTCAAACGAACAAAAACACGTCGTGGTACAGTCTTATTCGTTACCTCTTCAGGATTCAGCAAAGACCTTACCGTCTCTATCACATGGCAATAACAGTATTAATTATCATTACTTACAACATATTGAACTAAACACTTACCACCCTTACCATTTTCTTCGTAGCCAAAGTATAACGAATCTCTATCGGCATTACTATCTTTAAGTATCTTTGTACGTAAGTCCATTAATACCTTCTCTATAGCACCATGCTGCGAATTGGACAACTGATCAATCTCTTCTTTTCCAAGCTTCATATCCAGTTTAGATAAAACTTTTCGATTGAGCGTGCACCAGTTATCAACTTTCTTTGCAATACTACTACCAGAAACATAATTGTGCACGTCTACGATGCGAGGATAATATTTCTTCAGTAATTCCGCCATAAGCACTATCATATCAATTTTAAAATAATTCATTCAACTCTTAAACTAAATATCATAAAACATTTTCATTTGAAATATTAATTTAAGTTATCCTATTAACAACATTTTTCTTACCAGCATCAGAAAAATCTCTAGCAATATTTTTCTTTGGTCTTGAAAATTGAATTTGATCTATCCATGCATATATTTCCTCAAGAGTATCGACAGCTTCCATTTCTGTATTTCCGTTCATTTTGCACATAAACTTGTTTCGTTCATTAAAAAAAAACCAAAATCTAATTTCAAACAAACATACTTCGCCTTTTTCTACATCGAAAATTTTTTCATGACCAAAGATACCCGTCACGATACTGTCAGATGAACTTTCGACATTTTCAAAAATTGTCATGTCAAAAAAAATAGTCGAATACAGCAAAGTCATGTATCTACTCGATGTCAAAATTGTCATATATTCGGTTAATATTAAATTCAATATGATCACAAAATTGGAGTATCAATAAATGTCAGAAGAAATTCACGGTTTAGATTTTCCACGCAAAAAGCGGAATATAATAAAATATTTTTATTGTCAAAACCACATCAAATCTCCGACATTTATTTAAAATGCCGTCAATATTGTAAATGATAAGGAAATTGCTATAAGAGCAAAAGCGCTAACGATATTAACTGCTCCAGATCTTACTATCAATGCTGTTTTTTCAACTAACCACTTATAAGTTTCTTGATCCCCTTGTCGCAACAATTCATCACCAATGGTTGATCTCACCCTTTTGTGATAATTGTTCAGCCATTCAAGCTAAAAAAGTATTTCATAAAAAAACTGTCTATCATTACATAAAGATACTTTTAAAAATTCTTTATTCACCTGCGCATTAGTGAGTTTGCTGACATTAATTAAGTTTCTTTCGTAAGGTACCAATGTTACAGTATCGAAAGCAAAATACTCTCCTTCAGGCTCATACTATATAAAGAATAAAATTAGTTTTCAAGAATTTTTAATAAAAAGTCTATGTACGACTCACCATAGTATTAGCCTTGACAACAGTAACAATATTTTCTAATCGCATGCCCCACTCATTATCACGATAATAACCAGGCTCCTGGGATCCAAAGAAATTCAGATCATACATAGCATTAAAAGCTGTGACGAAAAGAACAAAATTAAGAAGTATATCTCGGAGCTTGAGTTATCAATAACTTTGGATTTTAGCATACCTTCATGAACTCCAAGAAAGGCACCGATACCATGTGTACTACCATGTCCATAATTTTTACCCAATTTATAAAGTGGTGCTCGAATAAGAATATCAGATGCTGTAAGAGACACTCCTGCTGGGAATACTAAACTGGCTAGGTCAATGCAGCCAACTAGCAATGCAGTATATGATGCAATTTGTTGTTCAGTTGGATTTCCATAATGTATTGTTCTCGTAACATCCGTAGTTCCATCTGAAAGTTGCAAAAGACCCATATTAAAAGAAGTAATATAAAAGAGTGATAAAAATATATTTAAACAGAAATAATTTTACCATAATATTGGCCACCAGAATCCAGCATAAAGGTGCTGTTTTTCAGTATTTGCAAATTTGTCTCAGAAGTTGGCATATAATGTGGCAATGCAGAATTTGGTCCAAATGCTGATATATAACTAAAACTATCGCCACGATTATAAGCTTGCTTTGTCCGAAGTTTGCTCAGTGTCTTTACGGCTTTTAATTCGTCCCAATAAACATCATCAGCCATCTGATAAAAAAATAACCGTTCAGTATCGTGGGAGCCATAATTAATTCATAATCTCATGTTAATTACTTCTCTCTCAATAAGTCCCATAAATTGAATCAAAGCAACAGCATCCTTAACGTGAGCATGTTTCATGCCTGCAGCTTCCACATCATTTTTTCTGTCTTTACGTAAAAGTGCAGGAGATGTTAATAATTGTATTTTGTCCGAAGGCATCTAAAAATAAATCTATAATTTACCACGCTTTTTCTATACCCATGGAATACTAACAACAGTTACATCAAAAGATGCACTTGGTATTGCGTATTCCACGTAAAAACATATAAACAAAAAAAAGTATTAAAATTAAAATTAGCAACAGTTTACCGTATTATAAATTTTATAGCTAACTCCGTGTGCATAACTATAAGGTGCTGGTACCAAAATTGCATTGGCAGCTGATGCAGCTGCAGGAAGATCCGTCCAAATGTCATCATAGTCATGGACGCTGCGAAAAGAAATGTAAATGAAATATTTAAAAAATTTATTTATTTAGTAGAAAAAATGTCTTGTATACTAACGAGATCGATGCTTCTGTTAGAAGTGAAACTATATCGGATGTGTGCTTCTCACTCGGCAAATATAATCTTGCGTTCTCGTTAGTGATAAGCATGTACGACCGGAATAATGGCAAATAAGGTATATCAGAACCACGTAAATTTGTTAACCATGCAATTTCTTCCAACGCAGTCACAATATAAAGATCGGTATTTCGTGATAACATTTCATCACGCATTATTGCTATTTTCTCTTGGCGAGTTTGACCTATAAATAATATCGTACACGGAATTTATATTAAATCAAGATAACGTAGGTAAAATAAAATATCAAGGTACATAAATAAAATTGTCTAAAAATAATACCGGCAAATGAATCAGGAAGAATGAAAACTGGATCTGTTGGAAAATCTGGTTGATCAATCCATATATTATCCACTAAATTCTCTTCAATAGCTACCAGATTGATTCCTCGAGCACCTGTAATTAATACAATTATGATTTTTATATGAATTTTATTATGTATCAATTAAAATGCTTACCTAATGTCGTGTTATGTAGTGTCCACTGTGAATAAGTTATTAAAGCTGGATCAGCACCGACTGAATCATTCAATGATAAAGTTTCGATTATCCAATTTAAGATTGTCGGTGTCTAAAAAATTCATATAACTGTTATGCAAATATTTATCAATTCTGCGGAAAGATAATGCAATTTGATATTAAGACTAATGGGTCGCATTAGAAATATTTTTATTTACCGTTGATAAACCAGATTTCATCAGTGTCCAATCATCAGATAATTCTTGTTCAGCTTGTAACCAATATCGACTGTCTGTCCAAAGTGCAGCTTCCGTCAGTGTTACTACTGCATCCCCGGTACTTCCCATGTAACCGGAAAGCCATTGTCTTCTTTGATCTCTTACGCCCACGAAAGAGATACTCTAATTTATATGTAAAAAAAAATAAAAATTAGATCTTTCGTTAATATTATTTGTCTTTTAATATTTTAGGAATTTAATATGGATGTTATATTGCTCAAAAATTTCATTGTCAATTTAGGACAGACTAATATTTTACAAATCTTTCTTTTAATTACTACTTCTATCCGTTCAAATCTTCTTTTGATTATCGACTAATTTATTATGTAAAATTTTCACTGCGTATTATTAGTTCACTCAGATAATTAGACGGCACGATAGAAAGTAAAGACGATAAACTCGTTGATATCATCCATCACGACCATATAATGGAGCACTTATTATCATTGAAGTAGATAAATACAAAATTGATCTTGTAAATTGTAACCCAATTTCTGGTAATACAATAGGACTCTATATATTACATCAAAATTTTAATTAAAGTATAAATATTGGGTTGGCATGAAATTAATGAGACACTCTATAAAACTCGACACATGTCCTTTTTTAAATTAATTGTTTTTGACTATATTCTAGTATGTTGTAGAACATTCTACATACTTTCGCTCTGTGGGTATATATTATACAATAGAATATGGTCAAAAATAATTAATTTATAAAAGAGCATGTGTAGAGTTTTCTACAGTGTCTCATTACTTTCATGCCAACCCAGTACTTATTTTAAAAAACCTCTTGTGGTAATTTGCAAAGTAATCACAATTACAACTTTTTATTTTACCTGATGAGCATCACCGTCCGTGATAATGTATGCATCGATATTATGTAACTGCATCTGGCTTCTTAGAAGAGCCAATCTCTTAGGAGCATCCAGATTGATAGTTTGACGAGCGGGTACACCAAAGACATCTAATACAGATAAAAACAAAAAAAGAAAATAAAAATGTTCATAGAAACAATTTTTTTTGAAAATGAATTTAATGATCTATAAATAATTGCAAAACTCACTTGTTATGGCCACGGTAGCAAATACTATAGTAAATTTGCAGATGACCGACAACCTCACAGTGCCCATCTTCATTACAGAAAGTCGTACGAGTATCTAATTGTTTTCGATAGGCTCCTTTAAGAAGTTTCTACACAATCTTATCTAATTTCATCAAAGACAATATCAATGAATGGTGACAGCTAGTAAGCATGCATCAACCAAACTGTAAAGAACGCATAAGCCCCAAAGATTAATTGCAAACTCCAAACGCGTAATCATGCGAGAGTGAAAATCGTTATTTTCTTAAATAAAAAGACGCACATAAAGATCAAATGCCAAAACAGATATTAGAGTATCACTAAACTGTCCAATATTCGCGTAATTCCTAGCCTTCTAGAAACAAAGATAATACAATTTCAAAGTTCGTCCCAGCGCATATCGCACAGTAAAATAAATATATATAATTGACAAGTTATTGTATTACATTATTATAATATATTATATTATTATAATACATTTTCCCACCGCAAAATTATCCTACATAACATGAAACCCAATCCTAATGACTACGTGACGACAGTCATTCTGGTACGCTGTTATACGAATTGCACAATATGACGCATTCTCTTACGAGATTTTCAACCTCAACGCAATGTCCACTAGTATTGTGTAATTTTCCAATAATCGATACCCAATCTATATCCCAAAAAAGAATGGCATAAGCCCCTCTCATCCTTTCTCATAGAAACCATACTCAAATTTTTTTTTGTCAAAGGCATTACAAAAATCACATGCTGGACGTATAAATTATCAGTGACAATTAATTATATTACCCACGTGAAAATAATCAGTGAAAAAATAAATAAAAGAATTTGATATTCCAATCGTGAGGTTATTATTGAAATTATAATCAATTGGCCGAAAAGTGTTGCAATTGCACCCGAAATTTCGGAGCTTTGATACGGGATTGGCTGAAAGGTTTTTCGTGAGATCGATGCCCGCTACTCCCATGAACGTCTTTATGTTTGTGTGTACTCACCGATATGCCAACAGGTACAATTTACGCATGAATTTTCAAGAGTATTGGTGTCCACGAAGCATTTATAGGTTTCGCGCAAGCGGACAACGGCTCGCAATACCAAACACAGTTCCGCGCTCTGCGTTACGTCCTCCGATCTCCAGTAGCACGCGAAACACTCGGGTGAAGAACTTATGTGCCGAATTTATGAAACTTGTCAATAATTAAAACGAATAAAAAACGGAAGCAGCTGTGAATGTAAAATTTAATAATAGCCGGATATGTTTGCGTCACCACTCAGACACGCAAATTAAAATTTTAAACACCGTAACACTAGTTGGTTTCCTCGGCTATTTTTAAATACGTCACATTTTCCCGCCACTATCAATATATCGTTTGGGAACATCAGTTTTTATATCTTTGCTCCTGATCTTCGGCAAGTGATCAATAAGGAAAAATGGCGATTGGAAGTTCTATACAAGGTAATAAGTCCTTTTTGGTGTATTCTTATCTTATTTTATATCCTGCGACTTTTATTTATTTATTATATTAATATTTGTTATTTACATTGATTGCGGCTGAACGTCATTTTAATCTGCACATGGTAGATTTTCGTTAATTAACATTTAGCATCTAAGTGTATAAAAATGAAGACAGATTAAAAAGATATTTCACTCTTATGATTCTTTTTGTTTCAGAAAATTGACACAGTCAATTTTCATGTATTTTGTTTGTGACAGAAAATGTTCAAGGTCACCATGACCCCCATGACCTTGCGCCATCTTGAATGCGCAAGATTTAATGCATCCTCTTCATGATATAGAAACTATAATATTTTTAATCGAACTGTACAATTATATGACATACTTTATTCTATCAACGGATTTCGTTGTCGCTTATAATAAAAATACCACATTAATATGGAGCACGGTCGATAAAATATTTATCAACAAGTTTACCAATCGAAAATTCATAATTTTAGAAACATTCTTGTCAATTTATAAAAGACAACGGAAATACAAAATTACCAGTGTAATTTGTATTTTTGATAAATTTAATTGCACTGCTAGCACGCGACTTTTTCTTATTCTTAATTATTTAATCTGACACTTGTTGCATGACTATCACGTATATAGTACTTGATAAACAGAATTTATGTGTCCTGCATTATAGGCACTGACTATGATGACACTATAATTGACACAGATTTATATTCCGAATAAAAATTGCTTTTTACAGTGATCTATGACCTATTGAAGTTTTGAACTTGTTAACTTTTGAATTTAAATGTCATGAAGCAGCACATATGATTCTCACGATAATTTGTCAAGTGTGTCAAGGACGTTTGTAAAGTTATTACACATTATTGATAAATGAAAGATGCAATCGCACATCCGACATTATGAATAACAACAAGTTGCTGTTTTATTGAAAAAGATTAATAACCCATTCACGTACACAAAAACGGATTTTAAAAAATACTTGACTCTCTTTTGTAAAAGTTTAGTAGCAAAATATAATAAACAAATATTTGTCTTATTTTGTTCTGATGATCTGCTGCCATATTTAGAGTATAAAATTAGATTTCTTAAATGTCAATAGCAGTTCAGCATCCTCAATGCAGTCATCATAGTCAATCTAAAGAATTTATTGACAATGTGTTATTGTTGTTTTAACCTTCACTAATTTTATTATGACCCATATATTGAGTAGAGAGCGATGATCTAATAACCATATGAAACTTTAAAACTAGGCGTACGGAACGCGTCAATCTGACGTATTTTGAATGTTACAAGAAAAATTAGAGAAACCGTTTACATATTTCTCCTACCATTTATGCTGACTTCAATAAATGTAATATTATATAATGTTAAATATTCTATCATAATAGTGTATAATTATGTTGTTTTTGAAAAAAAAGTAAATTGCAGTTTCGTTCACACGTCAATTTGATGCGTGTCCATAGAGATAGGTATATAAGAAATGTTCGTAAACGTAATGTTCATTATGAGTTCTCTATGTAATATGCAATCGCTGTTATCTCTGTGTCTAATCACGAGTGCGTGAATAGACGAATTATCTAAAACTTAAATTGTGACCTTCTTCAATCAATCGATAGCTAACATCATTGATGACAACATTACCTGAAATGATATAATAAAAAAAAATTAAAAAGGGTTACTTCTTTCATAAAATATTAGTCAATGAGATGTGAGTACCTTGTATACATATAGTGATGTTGGCCTTCACCTATTCAACCATAGTCAATTATGTGTCAGGAACAAAACACAATATTCTTCGTATCAAACGTTGTTGGCATAATTAAATAAATGTGTCGCCATCGGTCTGAAATATCTTGAGGCGTACACCGAAGTCTGCAAAAAAATATTTACGGAAAGTCAAAAAAGAGAAATTTATATTCCGAAAGTATTCCCAGTGCACGCAGCTGCTGTTCTCATTCTTAAAATATATACCTACTCTCAATTTACTTCTGAGCCAGGCATATACATATACGGTCTGTATATAGACATGTACCTGAGCAAAGTTATTTTGATCTTCTGAAGCGACCAATGCTGATTACTTGTCAAACATTTGCTTATGACTACGTAATTTTCCAATTTGCTTCGTTTAGAATTTTCGAAAAAGTAATTATTCGTGATAAAAAAATCACACGATACTCTGAAGTAAGTCTAATAACACTGAGACGTCTGTTGGACGAGTTTAAGACATTTATGAAGTCTTTTCAAAGGTCTATGAAAATATCAGAAAGACAAATAACAGATTTTTTATTTCATCGGCCAATTCTCTCATTCCATAAAAATCTCTACAGGATGTTTAATAGATTCTAAATTTCTATGCTTAAAAAGCTCTGTAGACAGACGTCTGATAGAAATATTCTAGACTAGTGTGCTATCTGGATGGTCATGCGTCACATTTTTATTAACGTCCGGGTGTGGTGAAATTAAGTAGAAGGACCGTACAAAAAGGGAATCAAGATACTACAGGAATATAAATACATTGGCAATGTAACCACGGCGAGTTGATGCAACGTGCAAAACGACACGTCGCTCCTTTCACAGAATTCATGAGTTCTCTTATAGGGATATGAACCTTATGGTGGTTTTACATTTGAGAATCAGTTTCGATTGCTGATACTTAAATATATACATGATATCATATATTTAATTATGAGATATGAATAGATCAAGTAGTATAAAATGAGGCACAGGTGGTGTGAAAACTTTTGTTATACTCCCTACTGCTTATATGTTATTTTCTTTATTACCTAATTGATATCATTGATGAACATATTTACTGTAATATTATTTTTTGATAGGACATGCAATTACAAAAAGACCCACATTTCCTATTCGTTACTTGATGGCTATTATGGGTTCTATTGGATTGGCTATTATCTATGGATTTAAAGTAAACGTGAGCGTCGCCATAGTGGCTATGGTGAACCATACGGCGGTTAAATTAGAAGCACAGAAATCACATGCAGGGGATAATAGTACAAGCAGTTTGCCTAGTGTTGATGTCTGTCAGCATGAAAACAATGGAATTAATATCACAAAAACTGCCGTTGAGGTACATGAGTATTTTAATTTTAATTTAAAGAAAATTATAGGAATACTACTTATTTGGAAATCCAATGTCATCTAATTTTAAACACTCTTGTAATTTTACACTAAAAGAAAAGCTTTATTAAGAGAATAATGTATGTACACCTTCAATTTTCAGTTTCAGTTACTGTTTCATTTGGTTTAGAATGAAGCATGAAAGAGATAATATCATTATGATTTGTCCTTTTATGTTTTCAAAAAACAATTAATGTGATTCAATATTTTTCAGGATGGTCCTTTTGTGTGGAACGAACCTCTTCAAGGTCTCATCTTATCATCTTATTTTTGGGGATACTTGATATCTCTTCTGCCAGGAGGTAGAATGTCTGAATTACTTTCAGCAAAATGGGTCATGAATGGCTCAGTACTTTTGAACGTTGTTGCATCTATGTTATCACCTCTTATGGCAGAATTGCATTACTCACTCTTTATCGTAATGCGATTCTTGCAAGGGATTGGTGGGGTAAGTTAAATATAATATCCTAAAAGAATATTGAAATATTATTATTTTTACTATATTATAGGGTGTTACCTTCCCTGCTATGCATGTTATGATTGCTAAATGGGCACCACCAAATGAAAGAAGTGTCATAGCTTCTATTGTTTATGCAGGTCAGCAAAGGAATATACAATATTTAAGATTTCTCAGAAAAAGAATTGAATGTTAACTGATAATTCTTGTTACAGGCACTGCTCTGGGAACTGTTATTTCCATACTCTTGTCTGGTTTACTTGCTGCTACTTTGGGATGGATTTGGATTTTTTACATCGAAGGTCTTTTGTGCCTAATCTGGTGCACCGCCTGGTGGCTTATGATTGCTGATTCGCCTGAAGAGCAAACAAGATTTATTACACAGCAGGAGAAAGATTACATTTGTAATTCATTAGGACAGACTAAGTCGAGTATTCATAAACCAGTATGTTTATTGATATATTCATTCTCTTTTATCTGTTCAATATTCCTTACAGTTTTTTTTTTCTTAGAAACCACCAGTCCCATGGAGACAGCTTTTGACATCTCCACCATTTTTAGCAATATTAATTGCTCACTTTTGCAGCAATTTTGGCTGGTACATGTTGCTGATTGAATTGCCAACATTTATGAATCAAATTTTAAAATTCGACTTGAACTCGGTAAGATACTTTTTCTCAACTTATTGAATATTTTTTCAAGTTACCTGAAACGTTTTAAATGACTCAACTTTATTGCAGAATGCTGGACTTTCCGCAACACCGTTCCTCTGCATGTGGATTTTTACAATGATTCTTAGTAAATCTCTGACCATCTTGCAAGACAAAAATGTAATAACAATAACCACCTCAAGGAAAATAGGAACGTTAATTGGTAAGTACACTGAATGAACATATTCAAACTAAATTCTAAGTTTACTTTATCGAATATTATTATTCTTCTAGCCTCGGCCGTACCAGCAGTCTGCTTACTCGGTGTATCCTACGTTGGCTGCAATCGTGCACTTGCTGTCGTTTTAATGACTATCGGAGTCACCTCCATTGGTGGAATGTATTGCGGATTTTTGGCAAATCACATAGACATTGGGTCAAATTTTGCCGGGACTTTAGTAGCAATAACAAATACTTTTGGTACAATACCAGGATTCGTTGTACCAATTTTCGTTGGACAATTGACCCACGGAAACGTGAGTATTGAGAAACTATTAGCATAGAACTTATACTATGTATTACAAAAATTTCAGTTTTTAAATTTAAAAAAATTGCTCAATATCCTGAAAACGTTTTACTCTTTACAGCAAACCATCGAAGCTTGGAGAATAATATTTTTTGTGACTATTAGTCTCTACGTTCTTGAAATAATTGTTTACACAATCTTTGGTTCCGGTGAAGAACAACCATGGAACAAAGCCAAACCGACGAGTGAAGAGACGCCTGAACAGGCGATACCTTTAAAAGGAAACGGAACTAAATGATATTTATCTAATTGGTCCTGGTCCAGGTGCACCCGTTATATGCATTTCGTCATTCATCCTTAGAAACAAAATTCCATATGGAAATTGTTTGGTTCCAAATTTGGATATAATTTGAATATAAAAATGATCTCTAATATTTGTTTAACACAATGATGCTTGAAAATATTGCACAATATTTTGTATCACAGTATTTCATGTCTGTTAATGGAGACATGCGGGTTAGTTCATTTAAAAAATGATTTACATTGAAAACACGTTTGTAGTGTTATCATTCGGCCTTAATTATTTAAAATGAGAATTGTTCATGCTAAGCAAATGAACTTTTTTTTAACGTCTAATCGATACTTCATGTATAAATTTATATTAAACGTGATTCTGCTTTACGCATTAAGGAATCGATACATATTTAAGAGAATTATTATCAACGTTGACGTAGAAGTGGGCGTTTGAATGTCGCGACTAAAAATATTTGATGTTTTTAATTATCAATATACAGAAAAGTTGACTGTTATATATAATTAAATGTTAAGCGTTGTTAAGATTTTTGTCATTAGCTGTTAATTCATAAAAAATCATGAATCTAACAAATTTCTTAAAACTAAAACTTTTGTCTTGCTTTCCTACATTTTTCGACATGTACTCCTTAATCCGAGGAACCACTGAAAGTGCTATTATACTAACCTTTGCCGGGATTATTATTTAATGTTATTTATTCTATTTGGAACAAAGCTTGTCTTACGTTAATATCATTAAATGGAAATTATGCCAAATATAGTGAATTTATACTTTGATTTTATGATTTTATAAAAATAATAATTTATTTACATGACTTCTGAAAAAAGTGCCATGTCTTAAAACATATAAACCTCAACTTTTTTTTACAAGTTGTGAATTTATCTCTAACGTTACCAAGTTACTGGAAACTGGACATCTTCAGCGTATTCTTTGAATTTTGCAAAAGTACATCGGACCCCAATTATTCTTTAATGTTGGTATTACGATATGGCCATATCTAAGTCCGAAATTACCAAATTTATACAGACATCTAAGTGGATTCAGTGCTTCCGACATATCTCTGCAACAGGTCAATAAAAATAAATATGATCCATATTGAAAATCTATGGTCAAAATGTTCTATAAACTTCTTCTTACTTGACGATCATCACGGACTCTGTTTCCTCCCATGATTTTTTCAATGCCATTTGTACAACACCGTCATTTTGAATTGGACTCAAGGAACAGGTAGAATATACGACAATACCGCCGGGTGCGACCAATTTCAAGGCATTGCTATAATAATGAATCAAACAAATTGGTCGTATTAATGGTAAATTCAAAATTAAATATTAATAAAACGTACGTAAGAATATCTGTCTGCACTTGTGGCAAATTCAATCTTTCTTTAAGTCTCGTTGACTTAAACATACTATTGTCGTCCTCGTGTAAGGCGAGCCTATCTGTTGTACATGGTACATCGACTAGAATCTAAACAACATTCAGTTAATTTACATAATTAATTAGATTGAATATTACATGTTATAGAAAAGTGTTAATACCTTATTAAATACGTCTTTGTCCTGTATCAGCCTGGCGTCGTTTTCCGTAACGAATAATCTACCTTCCCACTGTCCCATATCAGATATATATTGATCAAGTACATTATTTATTCTGTTTACTCTGGATAACTGTATATCATTGAGAACCACTACACCAGGCATAAGACTTTGTATTGCTGCTAAGGATTTGCCTCCTGGTGCAGCACACATATCCAATACATTATCACCCGGTTGCAAATCTAACGCCAGTACTGGTAATACAGAACCACCATCCAGCAGATAATAATCTGTAAAAAGTAATAAACACTTATGGTATACGCTGATGAATGAGATAAATGACAAATGAGAAATCGTGTACTGTAAACTCCAGTGCTGCCTCTTTTAGGGTGTGGAAACCTCGTGTCATTATTTTCTTCATATGTGTAGATTTGAAGATGTTTTGGAAAATTTAATGTTGACTCTTTTTCACTTTTTACATTAAAATCCGCACCCTTCTGGTAATGCTTATAATGATCGGATTCCAGTATCCAATCTTCCAAACCTAAAAATGTGATTTGTTATGTATATTATATTGGGTAAATTGTATGCAAAATATTATAGAATTAATTTAACGCCAAATCAATCACTTTACGATACAAGTTATTAAATACAGACTATTATTAGAAATTGTTTTAATTTGACAGTATATTTTTTATTTCCTATTGCATATTTAATAGTTTCAAATAGGTTTGATATAGTACTGTATGTCCTGTGTCTACCCACCTGTGCAGTAAAAATGCTCTTAAATGGACTATGACATGGCTCATAGGAAAGATTTTCTTATCTTGATTCAGTTTCTATAAAATGTATGATGTCAATGAAGTATTTTAATTATTCTAACAGTGTTCGATTTGGCGCAAAAATAGTGTCATTGCAAGATTCAGAATGGGATTTCTGATAAGAAGTACTTACCCTTTATTTTGGTAGCTGGGATATATTCGTACAATGAAGAACTAGACAAGCCCATAGATGGATTAATTATACGATTTGTGTCAAAGTCAGCATTTTCCATGCCACTTTCAATGGATTGCAATTGCATTGGTCGAATTGGTTGATCTATTTTAGGTGCTTCATTTTCATCTTTAATGATTGTAGCCTCTGAAGATAATGTGTAATCTTCTGGATACATTGACTGAACTTCTGCACGGTTTTTATTCATCAGCAAAGATGCTACATCTATATCAGATTGTTCATGAGATTTAGAAACTTTCTTTTTCTCATTTTCTGTCTGCTGTTTACGGAACATAATATTCTCCTTATGAACATCGTAAACTGTTTTTAAATTAAAAGCTCCAGATGCCTAAAATCAATACCACAGCAATGATCATGATAGAAAACGAAATGTGCTAAAAAATCTATATTCAATTTACCTCAAGGTCACTCATTATTTTGTCAGTATCACTGAAGTTATTAATTATTGCCATGTATTTGCTCCCTTCTCGAAGAAGAGCAGTTCTAATATATGGCCATGCATTTCCATATACAGACTTATAAAAATCATCAAAATGTTCTAATGCTATATCCTTAGCCGTCTTTTTCTTTTTGAGCACAGACTTGAAACATCGCATGAAAACAAACATTGCAAATACAAAACCATAATCTTAATTTACTTATCAACTATCTATTGATTTTTTGACTGAAACCATAGTAACCTTTGAAATTAAACAGCTTACCCAGTGATCACGCGGAGCCTTGTATCTCACTATTATTTTTATCACGTTTCTTACTTTAACTTTATTAAACAACTGTGTCATCATTTTACGAAATTATAACCTGAAATAAATCCGGAGATTAACATTCAGCCACTGAATACTGACTTACCTGGACTTCTTTTAAATCAGTGTTCAAAATATAATAAAAATGATTATAATATTACATATATTCAAAAACTTATTATGTAAAAATTACTATAAACAAGTTCATACAATTTAAACAACCGCAAAACCACCCCAAAGTACCGGCACGTTTTATATCTTTAAATTTTCTCATCTGCATCACCCTGCAATACACAAGATAGTAGATAAACTCTCATTTCTGAATATCGAATTAGAAAATAAACAATCAGCAATTAAAAGTATCCCAACAAAAGTTATACAAGCTATTACTATTTAGCCTAATCATTGAAAATTATCTAAATATTTGAAAAATAATCACTGCCCCAAATTACATTCCAATCTTCCTAAAAGTATAACAGTGATTTCTCACACCCATTCAACTTAATCAGACAAAAACAAATAAAATGTACACTGCTCTAGATATAAGAACAAATTCCAATAATTAATAATCAGTAAGTAAATAAACTGTCAATCTAAGTAATGACAAAAACTATATAGAGTTATCACAAGAGCTTACAGTTTATCAATACAAGTGTATTTCATCCAATAAATTGCTGAATCTAAATTCAAATCTAATACTAAGTAAGTATAGATATAAATATGCAAACACATTTAGGAATACAAGCAGTCGATTTTAGAATACGTATCCAGAAACAACTTCAATTATTTAACGTTGTCGAGCCTGAACAAATCCAATCCCGTCGTCTGCAATAATTGCCAAAATGACAGCTCGAGTTATATTGTTAATACAAAGTACAAGTAACACAAGTCGTGAAATGTGATTGAGAGAAATGACAGCGCATTTAATGTATCACAATAGCCAGGAATGAAAAATCGTCATGGATCACGCGAGTGGAACATAGTACAAATAAAGTTTAATAATAACCAGAGAACCGTGTGGCTTTAAAACAGTTCTGACAAGTGCGAAGTTTTAGCATTTATGTAGTAGATTTAGGCAAATTTTTTCCTGGCACGACAGTCGTTGAAATATCATCTGTTTGTGAGCGCTGTGCAAAGGTGCGTGCTGGAGCCCAACTGCTCCATATTGATCAATATCGTTCGCCAGTTGTAGCAATGATTGGTCAGTGTAAAACTTCGTTCAAACATCGTCGTAAATGCTCAATACTCAAGCAAACTCGGCCGTGAAGTGAGTGGGTGCGGGTGTGTTTGTAAAAGTGAGTCAATCTAATGTTATTGCGTACTCCGCATCGGTCTACGCTTTCTAGTAGACGGCGCATCAGTTTCTGCAGTAGATTAACGTTATTTGCGGCCAGTAGGACTTTCCTGAATTACGCCAAAAGGTTTTGAGGAAAATGATGTTTATCTGTGAATCATATTTCTTATTGTTATTTTTTATTTCCTTATGTTTCCTCGTCGTTACGTTATTTGACACTCGTAGAAAATTGTTGAGATTTGTATTTATTTTTAATTTGTATTCTTTATATTTTTAAAGTTTGTTGCTTTTCATACTGTTGTATTTTTGTTAACCATATGGTTTATTGTTGTTTTAATATTTGTTTGCATGGACCTAGTAGCTTCATGGAATGTGATTGGTCTGTTACTCCACATATTTTTTGGAGAATAATTTATTTAATTTCGTATTGTCTGATAATTTTTATTATGTCAGAACTTTTTATTCCAGGTACAAACTGATGGAGAGGATTTGTGGGATCTTGTGTCTCTTATAGATATACACGTTTTCATTGATGATGATGAATGATTGTTCACTGGAATTGCTTAATGTCAAAGCTTTGCCACTATTTAATGAATCATGGATCATGATAATATTTTCAATGAATATGGAAAATAATAGTGTTTCATGCTATAAGATTTTGGAGCCTAGCGATGCTCTGTTACATACAGCAAACTCAATCTGTTGAGTATTAAGCAGCGAGTAACAGTTATTATCAGGATAAACGGGTTCGGCATGATCTGTGGTAAAGATAAAAGATCTTTGGAAATATTGGGTGGGGAGGTATGGAAGCTGAAGGTGGTCAGCTGGTTCACCAGAGTCTACGGCTTAGGCTGCCATCACCAGAAATTCCTGATCTCAATGTTGTCAGAGCCTTGCATCAGGTTTGACTTAATTCTGATTGCAATTTCTAT
The DNA here is from genome assembly GCA_030142635.1 of Trachelus troglodyta. NCBI lineage: Eukaryota > Metazoa > Arthropoda > Insecta > Hymenoptera > Cephidae > Trachelus > Trachelus troglodyta. Next base: position 406,654 of record JARQTJ010000604.1, on the reverse strand, counting down.
CAATATTTCCAATACAAGACAGTAGACACTAATGATGTTTCTATTTATAGTGTTCTAATAGTGTTCTTCTCAATCAGTTAAGCTAGTATACTACTAAACAGTTTTCATTTTTATATAACCATTCCTATACTTTTACATCATATTAAGAAGAAACTATTTTATTAATTTCCTAAAGGTTATTATATTACGTTTGTTTTTATTTTCAACGAAACAGACAGTAATATCATTACGTTCAGCACTGGACTCATCGCGCGAAGAACTTCGCCGTTTAAAAGAGACTGTGGGTGACTTTTCTGGGAAAACCTATGCTGATCTTGTAGAGCAACTTGCATTGGAGAATCACATCTTGAGACGCCGTATCCTGAACAAGGATAACAAATTTTCCAATGATGTTGCTACGAATCCTCCACCTCCCAATGTATCTCCTCCACAAGCAACATCTACTCCAATAACAAGTAGACAGTAAGTTTTGAAAAATTGCTATATAACAATATCTCCTAATCCTCAGAGGACAATGCGTTCTGAAACTGAAGTAATTCTATTAAAAAATTCCTGGAGATAATCAAAATAGACATCGTAAGACAAAGTTCATTTATGGTAGAAATAATTTTACGAGAGCAATGTTACATATGGAAAAAAGGGAGACAGATAAAATTATTTAAATGCGCAACAATAATCATCTGATTCGTCGAGCCAGTTGCCCTAGAACGGTAGGATAATTAAAACGATGCAGCATTTCGCGTGATCTATTAATAACTACTCGCATCTCCGGGACAGACTGACTCATTCTACGTGCGTACGTTTGTCAGTTCATCGCAGAAAGTCGTAATAGCCAACGTCATGGACGCTGCCATGGATAAGCCCGTCACAAAATCATCAGCTGATCCGCCGGGCACAAAACCATCACACGAGGAAGCACAGCGCGGGTCCAATACAGATGAACGTCGAGGCTCACTATCTGGGATGTCAAAAATTCAGGACGAAGACAGTGTTCGCGATGAAGGAAGCTCTGGACAGTCTCATCCAAGAGCCATGGACGAGGTCGAGGGAGACAGACAAACGATTAATCCTGATAACTTTGGTGTGGAACACCTGGATGTTCCTGATAAGGACCTAGAGGAATCCAGCTTGAAGTCTGTCTCAGATGGTGAAAATTCAGTATTCAGTGATAACCAGGATAATCCTCTGGAGATGAAGCCAACAGAATCTGAAAATGAGTCCGAGGAACTCGACGATATTGAATTAATCTTTACCACCGATGAGACACGGGACGTAGGGCTTCAGGAAGATCTCGTCTCAATCACAGAAACAGAATCTTGGAGGCAGACAGGTCAGACTGTCTTATCAAAATACATGAAGTCTCAAAACAGCGAAAATTTAGTGTGCAATGGTGATAAAACCAATTCCGTGGAGGAGGCTGTCTCGTCGCAAAGTTCCAGCATCGACCGGGAGGAGAGTGTCGACAGATTCGACGAAGGTTCTAATGCAAGATTAAATAAAATGTGGTCCCAGTGCTCTGTCCTGGTTGAGACAGACATCAGCAAGTGTGGCGTCGTAGAGGAATCAGATCATACTACGAGGCATTCCACTGCCAGAAGAAATACATTAGCAGCTCCACCAACGGCATACCGGTAATTTATACTTTTTAAGGATAGTTGATTAATGGACATGCATTAATTGCCGAGTGTTATCCATTTTAGACCTATAATTCACCGAGAAGCTTTAGCAGTGGGTCGTAGGAAAAGTGCAGCGCCCTTACGTCCAGTAATGGATAGGAATTGCGGCGCTAGAAGGGAATCTGGCGCACAGACTGATATATCGGCGCTTCCTGCACAATGGAGATCAGAAAGTTATCTTGCGCACAAAGTAGCTCATACGTTCACTACGTTACCAAGTAAATTTGCACTTCCTTCCGGTGTTGCCGGGAGACTGAGGCTCTCCGATAAGACCCGGGAGGCCAGACGAGTTATGTTATCGGACATCAGCTTCACGAGTATGGTACCAGAATTATCCAGGAGTGCTGATCACCTATGTCATGATCCTCATGCCCAGGTAGGAGTTGGAGTAAATATACTCTATAATAAATTTAAATTATCTCGATTCTCCAACTGATTCGACTCAATTTAATCAGGCCTGCTTCGGCACGCGTGGCTGCGGTCTACGCACTCCTGAGGTACATCGCCGCGAGTCTCTGGGATCACCAGCTGGTTACTGGCCTCGTTGTAATCCCAGTGTAGGACTGCCAAGTCCTTGCGACTGCCGTTTATCAACCGATTTGTATTCCTCCCGATACCGCGGCTCTTTGACATCTATACCCTCACCTGGTCTGGAGGTCGTCGGAGGACCACCGCGTAGACATTCTTGGAGAGCAACAGCAGCATCCTTCGACACGTGGAGAGTGCCTGTAGCGACACCTACGGCAAGACCTACTTGGTCATCGATGCCGTCTTCACCAACGCATTTGAATCCTCCATCAACTTCTGCGAGGGCTTCTAAGGGTCCTCCGAAAAGGACACGTTCCAAGGTCACCTTTCAAGGTGAGTGTAGCCAATTTGACACATGGAGATTCGTGTGCATATTCAACTTACTTGACCTACGATTCAGAGTGTCCGATGACCCGAGGAAGTCTACCTAATTTGCGCACCGATTCCACTACTGGTGACAATAGTGGAGACTCGACGGAGTCTTTGATCGACGAAGCCGAGGATTACTTAAGGCGAAGTATAGACTCCATCCTAACAGTTTCCTGTGCCGATTACTGGGGTAGACAGTCCACGAGGCGAAGAAGAACTCGTCGGCATTCCGAACCTGATCTATTTCGTGAATGGAATCCAACCCAAGATGCTAGACCTTATCTACCCAAAGTATATTTTTTATCTTACTTAACTAAATAAGTATAATTTATTCATATATTAAAGGTCTATCTATTCCACTCTTAGGTACCACGAGATCTGAAGCTGGACAATTTAGTAAAGGTAATATCGCCTGAAGGAAGAGTTCTTCAAGGTAAGGTTAGATACGTTGGACCGGTTCCTGGGAGAGACGAGGCTCATGTGGGTGTTGAATTACCTAATGATAATGGCTCCTCCGACGGCACATTTCATGGTAGACGATTCTTTGATTGGTGAGTTTTATTGATCCATTTAATATATAAATCAGAGTCGATTGTATACAGAAAACAGTGTCAGTCTACCCTGGACATTAATCCTTTATCTAAAAACATCCTTTTCTTCATGAGTTACGTTAGAAATAATTCGAATTAAAGTGTATCCACTTATCAAATAATTTATTGCGAAATTACAGTGAACCCGATCGAGCTGTCTTTGTACCATTTAAGAAAGTTGTGCTTGCTTGGTGTACTACCTGACCCAGACGAGTACCTGGTGCAAATTTATCCAGTGTTACTGCTACTACCGTCGGTGCTACGGTAGGTGATGATACGTCAGAATCTTCCACTTCGTTTACAACAACGCCACGAATTTTGCTGTCCCAGTATACAATGTAAAGAGATGAGTAAGCGCGAAAAAGCCATGCATATGTAAAATATTATGCAAACTTTCGTGACAATCCACGTGGCATTTACACATATAAGAATAAACAAGACGTCGCGCAAAGCAGCTGCATTTGCCAAGAAAATATTTCCAAAGAACGATCGCCAATAGTCACACATTGCGACATTGACTTAAAATATCATTGAGGGGTAAAAAAGAAAAATATCATTTTTACTATGATTCGAAAGGTTTAACTGTAAATATTTTTTCAATGGTAATGCAATTTCTATTGTCGGTTCTAATCGACAATAGATTATGATGAATGAACGTCGAATGAATCGTCTATTCCAGTATTCTGAATTACGACTTTTTCTTTGAAATTTATGAAAAAAAATTGCATGTTTGACGGTGAAAATCCAAGTACCGCTTGCTTATATTTCCGATATATACGTATTTAATTATTTATTCCTCAGCTCGCCTGATCTATTTCCATGTGTCAGTTTATCTTTCCCGCAGAAACGAACAAGTATTCTAGATATAAATAGTTTGGTTAATTCTAAAATTCTATAGAAGATAACCTTCTTAGGTCCATACGAGTATTATGCGTATCCTTGACACAGCTATGTTCCATTGTACAAAATATTACCAAAGTATCAACTTCTAGACATTCGTGGCTTTCATTAAAAAAAAACATAATAATCACATTTGACAAAATCAGCTCTTTTCGCATATAACACGCAATTTCAAAAAGGCATAACTGTAATTGAAAATTAATTTTACGTCAAGCTGTCAGATTGTCAAAATGACAAGAAACATTGCTGCTCCGAAAAATAGATACTGCGTAACGCATAATAAAAAATAATTAATTAAACAGCAACAAAAAATGCGCATACAAAACCACAACGCATATCCATTAGAATTTGTAATTATAATTTTAAAGTACAAACGTCTCCCAAAAAAAAAATATAGAAAGTGAAACAAAAACCGGGGTCTCGTCTTCGATTGAGCGCAACCTTATAATAATAATATCAACAGTACTAATAATAATATATGATACAAATAATAATAATAATAATAATAATAATAATGCCTAACTCCATAGAACGGATGTTTCTTATGTCCTGCGCCAGCTGAGCTAAGAATGATAATTAACAAGAGATAAGAGTATTTATGTATATTTTTTATTTTCCTCTTATTTTTAATTTCCTACTCTCATATGACACAGCAAAGTCTAGGAATGTATTAATTAATACAAATTCGACGTACAATCTTAATGGCTGGACCAATGTTTTAAGCGACTAATTTCTGTCTGGAAATTGTTTTACTTGTGTATTTAAAAATGTACTTAAAAAATATATACACCTGGCGTACATTGTTAGCATGTGATACCTCCACTGAGTATAAACTTAAATTGAGATTTAATTAAAAACTATCGTGAAAGATAGGCGAGTTGATTTTATCGTCGAGAGACAGGCTTGTTTCCAATTAATTAAAGATAATTGATTTTTCCAGTATTATTGTTACGCGAGCGGATAGTCATTATCGAGATGATTGTCACGATAGTGGTTGCTTAATGTAATGGTAAATAATAGAGAGAAGTAATAGAATTTCTGAGAAACATAAGGTGCTGGTGAAAACGAAAGAAAAGTAATATCTGCTGTAATTATTTTTGTCGTGAACTTTCTGCTCGGTATAGATTCGCTGAATATTGTATTGTTTCGATATAATGTAAAACATTTAGAGTACAACGTGGAACAAAGAGAGTGTACTATTGTACTGAATTGTAAAAGTCGATTATCAGAACGTTCGTGTATCTACGAAAATAAATATTGTATTATATTATATTATATGCAAGTACGTTACAAAGATAAAAGCGCAAGACCATAGGCATGGAAAATACCGTTGATCGATGTTAATAGCTATAGTTATTATATAATAAGTGTTTTGATGTGCAGTAGCTAGCCAATTACCGAGGATGCACGGTGAATTAAGATTCGGACGAAAGAAAGGCACAGGAAAAAGATAATCTTTCGCTCTCGCCGTGTATAATTGCGTGCAAAAGAAAACGACGAGGAGTTTCCTAATTATCAATTAAAACAATGGGTCAAATATAACGAAATGGACGATCGAGTCTAATTGAAATATAATTGGTCGATCGCTGAATTGCGAATGAAGTAATGTTTAAACAATTAAATTGATGATTTCAATTTTTGCGACGTATTGCTGATCTAGCTTTTGATCTCTGGGCATATGGCGGGGCGAAGATCTTCGTGGATACTGAATGCTTTGAGGATTGAAACAAAGTACCGATTGCAGTTGATGATCTTTATCTTCGATAGCGGATACCGATAGAGTGAATATAAAAATATTTCCTTGTCATTGTTGTCGTCGTGCGACAGAGGCACTTCCGGTACTTCTCTAATCGCTCTCGAATACTTGTAATCTAACAGTTGTCTACCATGTAACTTATAAAGCTTAATTGTGAACGTGGTGTTTCATTACAGCCGTGAACGATCGCAGCCGTAAGCTCTCTTAATTGAATACGGTCGAAATATAGAAATAATATATTCAGAATTAAAATGAAAAATATTGTCTATTGTCGAAGTCTGTTGCCGTTGTACCTAAATTACACGTTAAAGTCTAAGGAGAAAAATGCACTGTCGTTGCGCCGCTATTTATTCTATTGTAACGATGGTTATTGATGATATTCCGGAAATAAACTATTATTATCGTACCTGACCGACATTAGTTACTTTGGACGACCTCATGTGCTTTTCCTTATTTTATAATCATTCAACAAATTGTGATAGACTGTAATAAAGAATTATTCAAAGTATTACAAGAGTAAAGGACCAAGAAGATGGAACAAGGGGAGGTTTGGATTTTAAAAAATTAATCAAAACAAATGGTCCAACGACCAGTCGTATAATAGGAGAATAAATAATAAGCAATCTTTACCTTAGATCTTTTCTCTTTATTTGTATATTACAATATCGCGTACGATTGTATTGAGCAATTGTTTCAAGAATTATTTCATTACCGGAGAATGATTTTTCTTATATCTACTTGATGGAAGGCATGACACATCCCAACGAGTGTTTTTCCCATGGGATCTCTGCGAATTTATTAGACAAAATTGTACCACGAACTCACAAAGAACTATAGGTATAAAAATAATATAAAAAATAAAGATAGGATTCAAGAGACGTTAATTGTGCGCTGGGTAATCCGCGTACCATCCAAATGCTCCATTGGCACCAGTATGTCCACCAAAATCAATGTAATCCAAAATCCGTGTTGCTGATCTTTCAGGACGTGGTACAAGATTCTCGTTCTCTTCGTGATTCGATTTTGATACGGTGACGGGTACTATGTATTCATCTGCCCGTCGTGCAATCCTTGGGGATGCTGGTAGGATTGGACTCAGTTCGATGATATTAACTTCATCAATAGGAATCGCCAGGTATCGTGGATAAGCAGTCACTGTGTACGCCATGAAAATTACAAAGGCTACTGCGAACCTCTGAAAAGCAAAATTTAATGGTTATAGTCTTTTATTTAATAAACTAAATTATAATTAACCCTTTGAGCTCAACAGGCGCTGCTACAGGAATATGTTGCTTGTATAAAATAATTCTTGAAGTGCAAAGAATTAGATAATTAATTTAAAGAAATGTTGCAATTGATAACATTGACAATTCCAACAATTGATATCTATTTTATTAAAGTATTTATTAATATTGATAATTATATGCCTTTACCGGATTACTCATTGCGATGTTCATCAGTGAAGTCGATCAGTTTGAACTGAAGAGAGTGCTTAGAAGACGATGGTTTTATACGATTTCACTTGGTTGCAGCTTTCTCATCCTGACTACTATCGAACACAAACCACAATGATAATACCGCCCACCACCAGATCACACAAAAGTTTCTTGCACCGGGATTAGTCTATACTCGCGAATACGCAACAAGTATATACGAAAGGTAAAATCAATCCAAACTACGAAAACTTGGGGAATAAATGATTCCACCACGTTTCAATAAAATTAGGATTTTATATTCCGAACTTAGCACTAATCGCGTGTCCAAGTAATTCGGCACGTCAATATTCCGCATTTTTTGAACTTAAACGATCATTAGTTACAATAATTTTTTTCTTCTTTTACAATGCAGTGTGTGTGTGTGTGTGTATATATATATATATATATATATATATATATATATATATATCGATTCATGAGATTTAGAAACACGCGTAAACATTTCTTACTGTTCTGATGATGGACTTTCACTCGTGAGGGTGAGAAAAAAGATTGTAACGGTTAATCCATCGAAAGTCTAAGAAAAAGGGGACTTCTTCATTTCATGAGAAGAATCATTGCTCTATTTAATTTGGTTTTACATTATTTTTACTTCGCAATATATCTCATGCCTGCGTAGAATAAAAGAGAAGTCAGGTACAAAATGATTTGTCGATGCACTATATTTTTTCAAGCAATCAGTACTGTGTCTTATATGCCTATTGTACTTTTACACAGCATTCTTATGTAATTTCACACTGGATTTATATATTCCTTTTTATTCGATATATACTTTCAAGATGTAACGCTTTTACCTTATGACAGTAAAAGACTATATTACATAACGATTTATTCGCGACGACGATCTTCATCCTTAGACCTCGATCGCTTGGGGTTTTCTAATATTCTCTAGGGATTGTCTTAATGACAAAACAGCGTAAGGCACATATTTTATCAATCACAGAGGACGAGATCGAATCGCGAATTAAAGACAATTACTTGTAAGTTGAATAATAAAATATAGCAAAAATATTAACGATGTATATATATGTATACGTATATATATGTATATACTTATGGGAACAGTAGAATAAATTGGGTGCATTATGTGACTGTTACCTTTGTTGATCGTGAAATTCTTATATGAAAAATTATACTGGAAACATAAGGCAGTATGATTTTCGATATTTGAAATGATACGTGGTTTTGTCAGGTCACTTGCGAAATTGCACGTAGATACTTAAGAGAACCGAAATAATCTGTCTGATACGAACGTAAAATTAATAACTTAAGTTTTATGGCGATGAGATTCATCAAAATAACAATGTTCATTCAGGAAGCGTAAAGAGGTATAATAAAATAAAATAAAATAGAACGTTTACCAGAACGTCTTAAAGGCTATCATGAATGCAGAAATTTTTCGCAATTCTATAATAAATCTAAATGAAATGAAACGTCATCGTTCTATGCGCGCTTGTGCTAAGAAAATTATTTTGATTGATATAGAGTACCGAAAAAAATGGTCCTCAAACGAAATTTTTTATCTCTTCTTTCTCCTCCCTCCTAAAAAAGCTATATCTAATAAAAAAAAATCTTAATCTACTAGTGATTATCGTGAACAAACGTTTTTTTCACGAGAGACTGAGCCTAGAGAAAAAAAGATGAAAATTGTCAGTAACGAGAGTCAGAAATGAAAAATAACTATGCGTGTAACCGTATTTCTAAGTCCTGCAATTAAACAATACAATTTGATCTCGCTATTTTCATCGTACCGCATTTCACTGAGATCGTTATTATCTAAATACACAAATGACGATAATTGCCGCGTAAACTTAGAACAAACGTATCCGCGTCTACGATTTCACACGAAATACAAGTCAACATTTATAAACATAATCTTGTAAAAAAATAGATTAGAATTATAAACGAAAACGGCATATATAATCGTACACAATAAATATTGATAAGTAACGATACGCGAAAGTGTAGTATTAACGTGCGCGTTTCGTTCGATGAAAACTTAATCAGCAAAAAAACCATACGATCTCATGAAGATCGATTTGCAAATACGTCACGACATTAGGCGAGATTCAAACAACCCTAGAACTTCCATTCTAAATAAACTTTGCGCTAATAAGAAAAATATATTTAACATCTTAGAAAAGCACATAATGCCGTGACGTATGCAATAGATATTTTTTAATTAGCATCACATTTGTTAATTAAATCGGCATGAAAATGTCGATTCGAATCAAAGGCTAAAATTTTCTTTATAAAAGATCTAACTTTACCAGCGAACGATACCACTCATTAGCCATCAGTTTGGGAAAAAAGTTACTTAATATTTTTCCTAATTTTAAATTGGTATCGTGCCAGATTCTAAGTCCTCCTTTAATGCACGATTTTAGTTATCCCATTTCCAATCCATCAGATTCGGAATAATCGCTCTCGTAACCACCAGCCACAACGCGTGGTATTTCTAATGGAAAATCATCATTAGTATCATTTAGTGTTACGTTGTTTCGTGAATAATGATCATTAGTTCCATTGACGTGAATAGCTGTTTTCTCGTGTCCATTGACTCGAGTAGTCTTCAAATCATCACTGGGTTCATTGAATTTCTGCAAATAAAAAATTTGTTCAATAATTGTAGAATGATTTTAAATTCATAAGAAGAATCCGTGCGCGTCTTAAACTGATAATTAAATAACTTATACACTTACTGATTGTATTGCATTATTAGAATTCAATGAAATTGGTGCAGCGGAACCATTCGACGTCATGTCAAAATGTATCGGGGAAGCGACTGATGGAAGTTCTGATCCACGTTTTGTAAGAGATAAAGTAGAGCTGGCTGCCGACCAGGGTCCTTGATCAAATTCAGCCATACCCTCGTTAATGAGTTCCTTTCCCACATTAATATCCTGGATGATTAAAGTACGATTAGTCAAAGGAATTCCAGGAGATTATTAATATCTGTAATTATTTCTACGTTAATACCTTATTATCCTGCTTATCATAAAGTTCGATACAAGGAATGGGTGAACCTTCTCTGCGTGATCTGCCTAATGCTATTGCTCTTTCCTTGTATCCTTTGACCTTCGCAACAAGGACTTTCCACTGGGCCAATTGGCACATATCCGCAAACTTCTCAGAGGCATCCTGACTCCATTCGCCATCCCTGAAATGAATGTTTTAATCATTTATTAGTATGACGTTTTATATGGATAGAATGTATTTATGTCACGGCTAACAATCCTGGTATGTGAGAAAGAGTCTTCGATGGCACAAGAAGTGACAGCAAAGAAAAATCTAAATACAGAATGTTATAAAAAGATTGTATAATTGATTTACATGGAACATGCTGGATAAAATTATTTATCATGATAAAAATCGACGATAATCCCAGTACTTAGTTCTGGAAAACATATAAACTTAAAAAAATTACACTGCAAATGACAGTAACTAATTAGTTAATTATCATTCACAATGTCAATTATTTTCCTTATTATATAATAATACGTACAACTATATCTATATACATTTTAAATACAGCTTTTCGCAAGCGACTGGAATCTATATTAAGTTGTGGAAATAGTTATTAAACATTATTATCATCACTAAATAGATTTCATGAAAAATCTGAATACAATAAACATTCAATGACTCGAAAATGCTCTCAATCATTCATAATGTGCAATCCATAATTATTCTCCAATAAATCTTTGACAGGCGGTGCGCAAATAATGTCTCAAATTTATATAGAATACAACGATCTGTCATCGACAAGCGAAGCCTACGATTAACTCACTATGCAAAAATATGTCTCAAATATTTCATTGTGTATTAAAACCGGTCGCAGGGAGCTGTCTAGCACGGAATCCAAGTAAACACATTCATTAGGGTTTTAAATGTTACATTATTGTTGTAGAAATTTTGCATTTGTATGCCAAGTATGAAAATAACGTGATTCTAGCTATATGCATTGCTACGCATGCTTTATTGGCATACAACTCTTCTGCATTTTAGATTTACACCTGAGTATAACAAAAAATTATAAGCATCATAATGTAATGGGCTAACCGATCAAATAATTTTTTTTTAAATCCAAGATAAAACCGTGAATTACTCATTCTGAGATCAGAATATGCAGACAATTCCAAGAATACGATATTGCAAAATACAAAGTGTGTCAACAGCAAAGGTACAGTGGTAACCGCAGTCATTTAGTTTTAATCTTTTTATTGACAGTTTCCCTCAGCTTGTATTTTAGTGAGTCATAAATATTGAACTGTTTGTTGAAATTTATCTTGTTGACCTTAATAAGCAATTTGGGCTGTGTATTTGTTAAAGGGTTTACACGAAGGAATTTACTCTTTGGCTTAAAGCTCGACATATTTTGTGCGCAATCCCTCTCTCTAGTCCCTCTCGAGTGCGTTGAGTAGCTTTTCAGACGTCGTTCCGTTAATAGATTACACTCGGAGCATTTGAATCTGTGATATTCTAGTGGACGGTTCACAGTAGACAGTGGACGGTGAACAGTGACCGTGAACATAGAAGATAATAGCTGAGTCTTCGAATTTCTTTGAGAATTCGCATTCACATCTAAAAGTTAGTATATTTTGAAATATTAGCCATCAGGTATGCATAGAAAATAAATTTCTTGACGCGAATCTCACATTAAATTCAAATGACAAACGGTTGTATTGCATTAAATAATATTTAGCAAATTTCATAAATAAATAACAAATGTCAAAATTGCATTTTGAATATAATAATGATCAAAGTGACTCCTGGCATAGAAAGATTAGCAGAAATCAAATTCTTTGCTACTTTCATATTATTAAAAAAAAATGCAATAAGGATGTGACAACATATATTAAAAGCCTTATGATATATAAATCAACATAGCGTGGCAGTGAAAAATATCATAATTAGAGCAATAATATAGAAACAGGAATCAATTTGAATCAAAAAACTTCTGTAAATCTTTCTTCCCCATTTAATTCCGTATGCATGTACAAGTAAAATCTGACTAATAAATTTACACTTTCATTAATGTAAACGTATTTGGAGGAACCGTGGCACGGAAACTTACATACGCCAAGTACAAGTGAAAATATGTACTTTACACTCAAGCAAGTTCCTCAATAAACATTTACTTAACAACAGATGACGGTCCATTTGAGTATCACCATAAAGTGAACCTCTAAATACATTGCGTAATTATCTGTCCCCAATAAACTACTTAAGCTAGCTTATAATCAAAGAAAAATATTAACAATACTCTGCCCTGGTATCTGTTAATTAATTTTAACTTTAAGATACCTGACCATCTTTGCTGTTAAAAACATTGAACGGCTCTCTCACAGCATGGATAGACTGAAATGGCAAAACTGTTCGGTACTTTATCGCTGAGCGAAAATTTCAAGTAGAATTTAAAGTTAATTTGGTACTACTAGAGAAACAGAACCTCATGTAAAATTACATCAGATAAATGGAGATGTATGAAATCCGATCTACTCCTTCAACAGTTGTATTAAGACTTTAATCAAAAGTAATAGGCAGCTAGAGGAATGCCAAATTAAATGATACAGTAGACCATATGGGGTCTGTGATTAATATTAGGAATGATAAATATAGCATAACAGAATATACATTCTTACTATATAGCCTCGATCACTATGGTCCCATTATTGTTCCATGGTCGTTCTGCAGTTATTGATAAATCTTTTAGCATAGTGAAGAATCATTGACAGATGACAAACAGTTATTTATACGTATTGAAGACATTTTATAAGCTGTAAATAACAGTCGTCGTGGAATAATTAAGTTAACGAAGATGATCCCTCGTAATTGAGTTAAATTGTTTGATGCATTAAATAGAATAAAGGGAATAATTGTGTGGAAGTTCCGGAATCAATTATTCCAATGAACGTTCAATTTTGAAATACTCTTCAGTGGACTTCTACTATCCCTGCATCTAAGGAAGGAGTTATCCAAGTGATGACATAAATTAAGATAATGTTTATCAAAACAGGATACTTCGTATAAAGATTCATTTTAATCCATAAACGTATATATTTAGAATATTACGTTGGTTCGAAATATATTAATGCATGTACGTTGAAGATGGTCGAAAGGGACCTTAGAATTTTATGGAAAGAATTAAATAAGTAAAGGCATCACGAAGATTTTAGACACGTCTATTTCTTTAACTGGGTCTTATATATTCTGTTTTAACGTAAACTGATAGAGCATAATGGGAAAAGTTTAACCTTATCAGATGTTGGATGATTTTATGTATATCTATGACGTTACCATCATACTTTTATATCTCATCTAATTGTAAGAAAGAAATTATATTATCACGAATGATAATGTGTCTAGAGCACATCTGCAGATCTCAAATTACATTTAAACAACTCTCAAAATTATGAAAGATCCACACGACACAGCTGTCTCGATTAATGTCATTAACTGAGCAAATAAATACTATAATTATTCTGTGGTGAACAGGTTTTATAGTGAAGTCATCACAATGGAATTACTCGTACCAACAGTATCAGATATAGTCTTCAAGTACACATGGCCGATACCAAATTACAAGAAAACCATTGCAAAAAAAAGCATAATTGACAGTTCTCCCTTTGAATTAAATGTAAATGGTATACAAAGCACGTGGAATATGTCGATAAGATTTTGGAAAGGACCTGAAGGTAACGAAAAAAGAAAAAAAAATTAATGAAAGTAAGTCATTTAACATCTAATAGAAATAAAATGTCAATTATCTAATTACAGGAAACAGAATAACAAATCCAGTAGTACTATGCCTGAACATGCTCAACTGTACGGTCCACGAAGTAGAACAGGCAAGGATCCGTTTTCAATTTGCAGTTTTCAATGCAGAAGTAAAGCACTGGGAATATTGCCATGTTAGCAGAACAGTCCTAGAGTTAAAGTCAACGTCGGACATCATCTCCTTGGGTTACAGAGATTTATCCATCGTAGATCGTCACTTAAAGAAGACTGGCGATGTGGAAGTTATGGTGAAGATTCAAATAATTCAGTGCGAGAGCGAGAAACATAATCTTTCCCAAGTAAGTCTAGTACAGCAATAAGAAAGATTTTGTACAACAGTCATGAGTTGTACATGAATATTCTCCATTTCTATTATCTCTGTAGGATATGACAAGACTACTGAGACATCCACGAGGGGCAGACACGAAGGTGACTTGTGCAGGTGATAATGGAACCGAGATTCCAGTGCACAGTAGTATAGTAGCTGCGCGAAGTTCAGTCTTGGCGGAAATGATAAAGCCAGTTCTAGATAAAGTGGAAAAGCCAGAATTTTATGAAGACAATGATAATGTCTTACCAGGGGTAAATGAAAATGTTGAAAGTGACGATAAGGAGAGTGTAATGAAGAATAAGGAAAAGGTTGAAATCCATCCAGTTTTGAAGAGTGCTATTCCTACCAACATGGCTTGATTGTCGTAAATTCCATAGAATAATAACAATAATAATGATAATATAGAAGCATGAAGTATTATAATACTCTAACCACCTGATGTCATTCCAATTAATTGTAGTACGTACAAGTTTGTACAATTTTAAGCACTTAGTACTACGCATTCTCACAATGTATTGTGAACAGTGTGGCGTGTGAATCATATGTTTTACTATCTTTTTATTATATTAAAAATATATCATATATTTTTCTATGCTTAATATAATTACGTGCATGTTGTATATTTTATTAAGAATAGTTTACTCTAAGGTGGATTGTTTATGATGATTGTGAATAAATATTACTATTTTTTCACAAGAAAATAATAGTATTATTGTTATTAGATGTGCATGGCATGTATTCAATTGATTGAAAAATAATCTTTAATGCCCCAGTGTTTATATTCTTATATATCTAGACAAGGCATCATTTCAAATTGGATCTACTGGATCTCTCAAAAGAATTGACACATGAACTTTTACGTTACATTTATACTGATCATGTTGATAATTTGGACAGTTTGGCTGCTCAACTGTTACCCCTAGCTGAACGTTTTCAATTGCAAGGTACATAAAAATAATTTAGTAATATAATCAGTCACTTTCATCTGACAAAAAATGTCGTATTTTTTATACAGGATTAAAGGAACTTTGTGAACGAAATCTAATAGAAACAATAACACCAGAGAATGTAGCAACATTATTGTTGATAGCCGATGACTATGGATGTGATCCTTTGAAGCGAGCATGTTTGGCATGTTGCGAAGATAACATTTTGAACATAAATAAGAGTTTGGCATGGAAAGTCATGGAGCAAGTGAACCCTGAACTGTTCAATGAAGTTTGTGAAGCAGGTATTGGAAGTTCACGTTCCAGTAATATAGATGACAGTGATTAATATGTGTACATTATATATATATTATAAAACTGAGCATTTTGTATATTTTAAAATAAGAGGACTTATAAGTAATTGTTTCAACAAAAATAGCTGATAATTTCTTTTCGGTCTATATGTATAACAGTAATAGTTCCATAGACAAAAATAAAATTAAAGAATTTAAGAAAATCGACTTACCTTGGCTTGACGTTCGCCAGGCAGCATTCAATTGCTTGTAATCGTAAACTCAGGAAGTCTGTTCGAAGTTCCAACATGTCGGTTGCTTTCATTATTTCACGATCCCCATAATCGACGAAATAAGCCTCGTAACTGTCTGCTTCGATGATGGAAGTGACCTCAGCGCGGTACCAGAGTTTGTCAAAACTGAATTTAGCTGCCACCATTTGACCAACAGTAATCTGACCAAATAAAAAAATGAAAAAGTTATAACTAAAGCACTTTAGATTTTTAAAAATAAAATAATTTAAGATGTTCACGTTTTTTAAGGTATGAAGTTCTTGGTTATCTGGATTGTTATAATAGGTTGTCATTTCCGAGACTAATTTATCAAGAGCTACGGAACCCTTGCCAACCACCTGAACCCAAAATTGACTTGGACTTTCCATGGCGCTAACATACACTTCCATCAGTCCGCTGAATCCTGTTAAATATTATCTTATGATTCGTTAATTTTATTGTATTTTACTTTAATAAAAGATATGTACCTGGCACTATTGTAGGTTCTTGAGGTGGAGCAGCATTTTCTGATACGTTTACGACTGTGTTACGTGGAGATATTTTGCCTCGTGGTAATCGGCATGCTAAGCTAGCTTCTAATTCTTCACGAGCTTCGTTGTCCTCGCGTACTTTTTCTTCAATTAGCGATAAGGCTGTTGCTATTTGCTCGGAACTTCCTTTTATGATGACTCTTCTTTTAGCATCTAAAGAAACAGGTTATCATTTTAAATCACTTGTAATGAAACGAGTAAAGCGATTAAACCCAGTTTTCTTTCGTAGTTTATCGTATCAGTCTAGTGATGTCTTATATCAAAACTTGTACATACCTGGATTGTTCGACAGAGTCTTTTCTAAAATAATCTTAGCACTGGAGTACGTTTGAATCTGTTGTATAGTTTCACCACCCCTTCCAATTACACGACTACAGGCACGTTGTGGTATGAATGTCTCATATGTTTCAATGATTGGTTGACTTTGAATTATTTCATTTATCATATGTTCGGCTAACTGAATGCTCTCAGGTCTTCCACGTATAATGCAGACACGATCTTTACTTTCAATATCTGGTGGTGCAAACTTTATCGAACTCTCTGTATTTGCTTCTATATTTTTTATAATCTGGCCTTGTCGTCCAATTACAGCTGGAACGACCTGCGATGGTACTTTAAGAAAAGATACACTCTGATGTGCTTTTCCTACTTGATTATTCGTTGTAATATTATCCTCGTCCTAGAATAAAATAAAGATATATCATTACAAGCCATAAATTATATACATTTAGAAAACATTGTTACCTTTCAATAATAAATATTTAATTCTCTTACTTTTTTAAGTAGCAAATACAGTAAGCCTACACCGATACTTGTAAGTGACAAGCCAAGAACGACTGGTAGTACAATTTGCTGTGACATCCACTTCATTGTTCCAGCTAAATAAGGAAGTAAAAGATGCATTAATTACCAGAAAATGAGTTTCTATGAATAATACCAATTTATGTTACATGGCCTCTACAATATCAGAACCATAAAAATGACATAATAAAGCCACACCAAGTGTAACCTTAAAGTCATACTAAAAGTACTCCTTCCTTCTAGAATACAATTTTCTCTCAAACAACAAAATCGCATCTTTTAATTATCAGGCTTATAATCTTACATTTCGAATTTTTCTCTCGCATTAATATTTCACCATTAAACTACACGCAATTCTTAAAACTCTATAGATCTGCGTCACGTTGTACTTTCAAACGTGCAGAGCTACCAATACACAAGAAAATGCATTTATAGCTAAATTGTTACTCTTGATCTGTGAAATTATATTATGATTCCTACATTAATAACATGAGCAGAAATTTTGACTATGCCTCTTAAAAAAGATTTAGACAGATATAAAGCGAAACTCTGAAAACGCGATTTGGCCTTGTACCCATAGACAATTATTCATCAATAAATATCTTTTCATTCGCAAAATTATTTTTAATTGTTACTTATCTACCTGTAGCGAGGTTGGGATACGATTCAAATGTTCGTGACGTCCAGTGACGTTCTACCCAAGTTTAGAGTGTGACGGAAGGTGTTCAAATTTATTGTTGACATAATCGCCTAAAATGGAACTATGAATATTTCATAATTTTTTTGTATATCCTTGCACGTAATTATTCTTGAAAATCATTTTTTGAATTTTTAATCGTAATTATAGTTACATAACAGCTGACTTAGACGTAACGTAAATAAGTTTTAATATTTCTCAGAAAATCATAATCAGATCCAGTTACAACAAGGTGATGCGTATAATTTTTACAATAATTATATTTAATATTTTGCAAGACTCATTTTTACATGGGCTAATGTTACGCAAGTGTTATAGAAGTAAATATAGAATTGTTATCCAAGTTAATAATTCTTACCAATAGTACTCACTACTTCGGTAAACAATTTATTTTGAAATGTATCCACTTTGACGCTCATTATATATTTCGTGGGACACCCTGTTTATAGTAATATTTTGTCCCTAGATGCTAGGGAAAAAAAAATATTCTGAAGACATCAATATATCGAATCATGACTTACTTTGAGGAAGAAAATTTGATACACAAAAATGCAGTTGATTGTTGTTTATTGTAACAATGTAATTTTTAAACGTATGATTGAAAAAGACAACGTATATCAAACGTAATGATAATGGATAACATCTAGTCTACGTATTTATTTCACTAGGCATGAAATTATATTACAGGACTTGCATTGGACATTCATTACATAAGACGAAACTGCGTACGATTTACATTTGCAGATTTTAAGCATTCTCTTGCTTTTTGCTTTTGGGTTTCAGCCAGACGTAACCAGCAATCAAAGCCATGGCAACGTACGTTGCTTTTGCAACCTAAAATAATAAAATCATACGCAATTACATTAATATTGATATATAGATGCACCACTAGAGGTTATAAAGAATCGTTCAACTTACGTTCGCTCGGCCGTACATTGTCGAACTATTGAAATATTTTGACAGTCCAGTCAATTTTGCTCCATCTCCTGAGTCTCCTGCCATTTTTAATTATTTTCTTATTTGAAGATACTTCAAGAGAGGATTGTATGTTTTCTCGACTTTTACAGATACAAGAGCCGACACGATAATCACGTTCTTCTGCTAGGGGCGCCTGGCTCGTTTGATATCGATTAGTTGAATCGGAACTCGCAACATCTCGAAATTCGATTATTCAATAATTGCGCGATATTTTTGAATACTGTGATTCTGTATGCATATTGCTTGCTAAGTATGAATATTTTTGTTTATATTAAGATCTTGCATTTTTCACTTTTCTGTACAGATACCAGATTAGAATACCAACATATGTGGCTTTTGCTACCTAGATAGAAAAAATAGGATTTAATTGAATTGATTTATTTTTACGTATATCAAAATGTCTGTGGAAATTTTACGTACGTTAGCTCTGCCGTATACAGTTTCAGAATTAAAATGCTTGGCCAAATTTAGATGTGGAAATTTGTTTTTTAAAACTATTGGTATCAATGGTTTCTTGGGTGATGTTTCCGTGGCTTTCGATAACTCAGGAGGGGCGTTGCCTTTTTTGAATAATTTAAAATCACTAATTTTCGGAAACGAAATTCGGGGAGTCCTTATTATCTTTGGTAGTTTCGATATAACGGTCTTTTGATCAGGGATAGTTTTCATTATGTCTTCAACCTTTGAAACTCCTTCCTATAATGAAACAGTCATCATATTTTGTAATTAAAAAAGGTAAAGATATTCTTTCAAAACCTTGACACTCCTAAGCAGAGAGTCCACTGCAGATTTTATTTTCTCTCCGTTATCTTTCACTATGATTTGCAACTCTTTTGCAAATGGCGTGCTATCGGCTTTACTTATTTTTAAAATCAACTCTTCTGTCAATTTCTTTACTTCCGTCATTTTTTCCTCAAAAAACTTGACAAAAATCTTCGCCTCTTCTAACGTCATAAGTTTTGTCTGATATTTACGCTTTAGCTCTGCTATATGTTGCAGTTTCTCTTCAGAAATCTTTTGCAGTGCCGATGAATACTCGTTTAACGCAATTTTAGTTTTCGCTAATTCCTCCTTGGAATGATTCTTTAATTTTGCAATATCATTATCCAAAAAGTTTGTAATTTTTTTTATAACTGCAGTATAAAATTCCTTGATTCTATCCTCTATTACTGATATCAAATTCATCAAGTCGTTTGGTGTTGATTTTCTTGGTAGGTCGGATTTTTCTAAAATTAAAAGGGAATTGTACTTTTTAATCATATTAATAGAATTTGTGAAACGTACTCTTTCCGCTTGGAAGAAATTTTTTAAAATATTCCATAGCTGATGAAAAAGAAAAAGAATAATAAATGTTTTTCAAAGAAAATCGTTCGGCTGTGGACTTTCCTTTTCCTAATTTTGTATTATCTTGTTTTTTGTCGCATGATTCTTTATCGGAAGGTTTTTTAGAGCACGGATCACACATCCTTCTCTTACCACAAATTACAACACAATAATCTTTAAACAATATCGAGTATATTTAATTTTTGTTAAACGGTTTGAATATGACGAGAAATTTCTGCAATTATTTTTATATAATTGAGGTTGGAAAATATTGCCATGTTGTGTTGTATCATGAAACTTTTGTTTTCGTTGGTTTTTGTTTCAAATAGAAATATAAACCGCTTACCCATTTTTCTCGTATCTTGTAAGAAGTTTCTTATTTACAGCATAAAAATAATTAACCATAATAAATGATATTTTATTAATCAAGTCATACTTGTTATATAGCAAATATATACTCTCTCTGTTATTTTAACTTACATAGCAGTAGTACAAAAGATAGTTAACTTTGGCATATAAACAATTTATAATTTTAATATAGAATCTTATTTTTATCGCGAAAAATTCTTCACGATTAAGTATATACTTTGAAGTGTAATCAACAAAACACAATACGATGATTCAACATTTAATACTAGAAATTTAACTAAATACTTATCTTATGTCAAAGTAAATAAAAGATTCTATAAAGTTCTGATTTAATAGTAGATTTCTATATCCACGTTACTCTGATTATTTCTTGCGGTTTTTGGAATGTTTCAGTTGTATGTCTCCATATGTATTGATAACAGTCTGAAAGAGAAAAAAAGAAATAATCAGGGATTAGAATACGATCAATAATTTGTGCAAATTTTTAAAAGCCACATAATGCATCAATTCTTTTAAACGGACCATCACATTATAAAGAACTGAGCCAACATTAAATTCCTGTTTCTTAACAGCTCGTCGAACTTCCTCACAGCGAATGACTCTTATTTTAACGAGAAGCTTTATCATACATTTAAGGGGTGTCAGATGAAGACCTTTCTTAATTCGATTTTTCGGGCTCCCCGTCAACGTTTGCATTGTCCTGAAATGATTCGTCATATTTATTATACGATTATAGTTATCAACTGATAAAACACGCAGTGAGGATACTATTACACTTACTTATCTAATTGGTAAAACAGTAGCGGCTCGTCTAATCTGTATATTGTTTTGAAAGGTATATCTATATTCAACATATCTACTAATCTGAGCATGACGTTTGTATTATTCAATTGGGTAAACAATTCCACGAACTGGTCAGTACTGAGCCAGCCTTCTCCATCGATCAGAAATATAAATACAGTTTTGTCATCCAATTCTGCAAGAAAAAAGGAATTTTACAAGAAAAAATTATAATGAAATAATATTCTATTCGATTAAATTATATATTAACAATTCTTACTCATTGTATAGAATACAGGTAGGTCATATGACACATTATCTGCAGTTTCAAAGCCTTCGTTATCAGTGTTGACAAAGTAATCCAAACTGGCATGATTTTGCTCTGTAGAAACTGTACCTACATTATTATCAAATGCTTCGCTGAAGGGATTTCCAGTTTGTGTTGGCCAAGTAGTTTCAGGCAACAATGGCATAGGAGTAGCATCGACTGCTTTTGGTGCAGTTGAAGTAAAATTAGGCACATTGGACTCTTTTTCAGGATTTAATTCTTGTGCGTAAAACGCATTGACACCTTGCGATTGTTCCCATTCATTAGACGTTGATGGTCTTGTAAGATATCCTTCATCAACTTGATTAACGTAATCAAATGTGACTGCAGTGTGTTTTGAGGCGGACTTTGATTCGGTAAAGACACATTTATCAGTTTCCATTGCACTCTGTTGTGTATCTACCAGAACTGAGGACCCTTGCACTGGTTTATTTAATTCTTCAAGCTTAATGTCATCCTCATATACATTTGTATCTGGGCTGGAGAATGGATTTTTATTCGATACAAATGTAGGAGGTGTCAGATCTTCAAGTGTGTAAGTGCAACTAGTTCCATTAATACCGCTGAGCTCTTTAGTATTATTTACATTCTCCGTATTGATATTATCAGCATCGCCACAGAATTTCTCTTGCTTCAACTGAAGAACTTTAGCTATAAAATTAGGATTTCTCTTTGGTATCGGAGGAGGTATGTTACAGTTTTTTTTAATTATATTGTTAATATTTTCCTTCGACATCATACTCTCCATAAGCATTTGCTTAAAAGGATTAGTGTCACAGAGATCCTTAAAGAAATTTTCATTTATGGTACATGAATACTTATTAAAATCTTCTATCGGTCCATTCGCAGAAGAATACGATGTATTTCCATTATCTTGTATAATATCTGTTTCGTTTTGTTCGATCGCAGTATGTGGATTATTAATATAAAGTTCTTTCATCGATTCCTGTACCAAATTTATATTTTTATCGCATTGTATATCAGCACCAGTAAAACTGTCATATGTGCCTGGAATAATTGGATCATTTGTTGCATAATTACAAGATGCACGAGACGTAGAATTTGCATTTGCATCGCTCGCCTGGTAGTTTGCATGCGTCGTATCGAAGAATTGATCAGGAATTATGTTGGATGATGGCTGCTGCGTTCCATTATTCAAGACATTATCATCCTTCGGCGCTCTATTAATATCCTGTTCTTGGGCCATAGTTGCATTCATAGCAGCGGAAAGTACGTCTTTCATCAACGAATCGGTTATTATGGAGTTGCATGCTGTTCTCAATTGAATTTGCAGTAGCATATTTTGCTTAAACATTTGCATACACGCTTGCAGAGTTTGATCCGCATCGCCTTTATTGTTTGTCAGATTATTCATGAGCCAACAATTTTCTGTCCAGTTATTGTTCAATAACGTGGCAAAGGCATCAATTGATAGAGCAGCTGATGCAGGTGGTCCGATTGTGGATGGTGTGTTATTAATGTTGTTGTTTGGTACTGAAAATCCTGGCGGTGCTCTAGAAGATTCCTCGTGCAAAATACTCTGCGGTGAAATTAATGGCACATTTTCTGTACGGTTTGCTTGCTCGGATTGCACAGCTTGTTTTAGGGCTTCATCCTCTTCACACTCGTCGATGGGCTGAAAGATTCGTGTGCTTGTTGCCAGAGGCCTATCAACGAATCTATCACACTGGTTAACGGTGTCACCCTGGACAGGAAGAAAGAAAAAACAGAAATAAAAGAAAAAAAGGTTTGAATGAATAAATTCTTTTTTTTTTCTTTTTTCACATCTATGTAAATTCCGGTAAAATAAGGAGAGGCGGACTTTTACTTTGCGATAAACTCTTTATTATGTTTGAAACAAAAAATATAATACACTGTTCTCACGAACTTTATAATATTGTGATAACATAACGAATTTTAAATCTGATTGCCTTCGATTAAATTTACTTATGTGTGGTAACTAGAATATATAAAAGAAAATGCGTTACATAAATGCATAAAAAACATTGATCAATTTCATTATTGCTAGTGAAATAAAAGTCTACAAAAAAAAAACGATAGAGAGAAACAAAACATCATGCCACTCCCTATTTTTTTGGAGTGTACAAAGATTTGAATACATTATAAAACGTAGATTTGTTTTTATATAGGTTACTGTCGTTGCTCGAGACGTTGGAATTTAAACTGGTCGGAGCAATTTGTAATGTCTCAAATTGACGACGTAAATTACATTTACCAATTTCGCTCAAAAGGGACATTTCTTTTTGCATTTTGGCTGGATTTTCAAAATTCTTGACGTTATTCTCTATATAAAAATCATTTGACTTGTTCATGTTAAGTGAATCCTTACTGATCTCAGACTCTTGAAATTTCCCGCCAACTAAAAGATTCGTTACTTTCTCAGAGTCTTCTTTGTCATGTATTTCGTACAATTGTTCCTCGTTCTCTTGATCTATATCGAAAAATTGGTTCGAATTTACAGTTTGTACACGTGATTGACTTTCATTATATTTTTCTTGCATTTTATTTAACTTCATAGTATTATTTCCTATATCGCTGTCAGATTCTAGATTCTCCGAAATACTTGCGTCTCCACTGTATTCAGCATCGTTAAACGATAAATCAATTGTACTATCGCATTTGTTGATATACTCGATATTATAGTCGCTGAGAATTTTTGCTGTTTCTTTGGTATAAAAATCTACAGTCTTTTCTACAGGTTCATTCACTTTTGGAATTGCTTCAACATCGCTTCTTTGACCGTATGAATCATCTGTTTCTGATTCTATTGCACTTTTAATACTTTTTATACTGGAAGTGGTATTGCTGATTTCTTTTATTTGAACGTCCGCTGATACATTCAAATGTTTCTTTAAGTCATTTATATTAAGGCAAATCTCCCACTCTGATCCGTCACTATCATATTCCATATCAATATCATTGAAAACTAAAGTAGTAGCATTTTTTAAATTCGCATTCCTTGTATTGACAACACGATCTTCATTCGTACTTTTTGTTATCTCTTTATTATTTTGGAGTGGCTCAATTATTTTTTTAGCACAAGGCTCGTCATGATTTCTTATCACAGTCGGTTCTTTAAAAATAGTAACATTTTTTTCATTATTTGAAAAAAAATCAATGGTTTGCTCTACATTTACATTTACTGATGCCGTTTTTATATTTTTTTTCAAATCATCGAACGAATCATTCTTTTCCGTCAAAATATTCTTATCAATTATTTCTTTTATAGGCCCTCGAGAGCTTTCTTGATTATATGTCTTATTACAAAATTGTCTTTTTAACATAATTCTATCTGAATCGTCTTGACATGTGCTAAAGTCATCAGAATCAATGTCAGAACCGTGAACCTTATTCGAGCCTTGTATAACTTTCAAAAATGTATCCCGAAGTGTATCTTTTGATTTATTATTTACTATCAACTTTTCCTCAACTATCGAATTGTCAATAATTTTACTTTCCGAGTGTGATACCACGTCATTGTCCTTTTCATTTTCCGTCATACAATTCTCATGTTCCTTACTGACCAAATGACTGTCGTTCAATTTCTTAGTTTGACTCTTTAAAATCTCTTTATTATCCTTATGGGTTTCAACGATTTTCGCAAAATTCTCATCAACATTCTGTACCGACTTCTGTTTTTTGATACTTCTCAAATCTTTAAAACGTTCTACTCGTTCAGAACAATCATCACTGCTCTCTTGTAACGATAGTTTTTTTCCAGCTGTACTTTGCGCAAAAGCTATAAGCTGCGCGTACCGATTCTTTCTCGTACGATGAACTTTACTTTTGCCTTGCTGACATTCAATTTCTTTCCGATCATTGTTCTCTTTATCAAAATTATCAACAGTTTCTATTGTTCTTTGAGTGACTGTAGTCACTTCGGATATCCCTGACGTTTCCTTTTTTGAAGCAATATTATTGATGGTATACTGTACGTCAATATCGCAGACAGATTTATCGCGGCGATCAAATGACGATTCATTAATATTATCATTAGGTTTATGTCGTAAAAGTGTCCTCACGTCGGAAGGTATTAATAATTTTGAGCATTGAAATTTTTCAGCTTCAAACGCCTTTTTTCGTAATCTTGTCAGTGATCTGACGTTGTACGTATGATTGTCAATGTTGCTGTCACATGTCCAAAGGGTCTCGTCCTTGAATTGATTATTGTAAATATTCAGGATTGATTGGTTAATTGGAATCAATTGTTTGACGGAGTCTCTTTTCGTTCCTGAAACTACTTTCTCTGGTAATTTTTCAAATGAAGAATTAAATGGCGATGATTCGGTCTTATTACTTACACATGAACGAAGCTTTGTCCAATCTATAAACTCCATACGACCGTGTCCACCGTACATGCTTCGAAAATTACCAAAATCATTCTCTTTGTCATTGCATTTATTATGAGAATCTTGCGGAGTATTTAATAGAAGTAACGGATCACGTTCGTTAGAGGACTCATTGCTGCTTAAATGACTGCTAGTATAATTCTCACTTTCTATACGATTGGATGGCATTTTATACTTGAATTGTACTTTCTTTTCATTAAACGGCAACACGTCTTGTGTCGTTGCGTTTGTATTATTCGTGTCGCTGTAATTTAAAGTCCCCTTTGAGGCTTTTGATTTCGAAAATTCCTCGAGCAACTCCAGCAACCTTTTACCAGGTTGCTTTTTACCAGTGAACGCGTTTGATTTTTTATTCCCTAATAAATCATTTTCTGACTTATTCGAAGCGTCGGGTGTGCTCTTTGTACTTATTATCTTTTGACACTCTAAATAGTGTTGATACGGTAAATTTCGAGGCCTAATACGAACCATGCTTCCGTATATTGCGAGATTCTGCTGGACCATCCAATCATTAATGTGTACATCTTCTTCTTTTGAAGTATCAACCAGGACCACTAGCATCGAGTTGTTCTGAAAGTATTGAAGAAATGATTAAGATACAATTAAAATATTAAGAGTATAATTATAAATTTTGTATTTAATCAACAGTCAATTTAGATTATATTTGTTAAGAATTTTTATTGTTTTAATAATTAATTCATAATAACTCCTACCTCTGTGTCGATACTTGTAAGAGATGCAACTAATGGACCGCTATCTACTCTCTCTGCAAAAAGTTGTGTAACACCGCGAGTCCAATGAGATCCGCTTCGTGGTTTTACGTTGTATAATCCGCAGGGTATGGCTTGAGCTGGTAACCACGAGAAGGTGCGATGCAAGAAGTGAAGCTCTTCAGGTAAACAGGTTTTGAGAGTGCCGTAATCATAGAATTCGACCTGAACAAAGGAGGATATTATTCATGAACATATCAATTTCGTAGGAATTAGATTTCTCTAATCAGCTTCTAGGAGGCTTTGATACTTACACTAACTTTTCCATCCAGCTTGACATGTTTTACAATTGATCTGTGCCATTCATTGTGGTACTTGCAAGCACAATGTAATCCCCTAGTTATGACAACCGGTGGGATCAAATATTGAGGAGCTTTGGCATAGTAAAACTCACTATAAGAAGAATCAACAAAATATTTATTCAATTTAGATCAATCAAACAAAATTGATTTTTAATTAAAAGCCAAATACTCACTTAAGATCTTTCATAAGTGTCGTGAGTTTTAATGATTTTCGTAGTAATCGAATCCAGAAGAAAGATGGTGTGAAGATTTCCTCAACTAGCACCTCTTCATAGCCTTTTTGTCCACCCAATTCAGTAACGCTTACTTGGCCGACGCTCTCTCCGTATGTGAGTACATCTGCAGGTATCAGTTGTGCGGAGATGTCTGGTGACTAATAAAATACTATTTATTTATGTTTATGTTATTTTTGCTTAACTCATTCAGTGTTAATTGTTACTTACGATTTGAGTAGGGAAAGGATCGACGTCATCACGATCCAAATAATAATAAGACGCAAGATTTAGGTTCTGAGATGGTCTCTTCTTTGTGTCGGATTCTGGCACAGGTGTTTTGGCATTATACAGAATAAAGTCCCCTCCTTCGATTGGTTGGACTATGTGGAAAATCTGTGGAAGGTGAGCTGCAAAGTCACTGACACTTGAAAAACCTAGGTCCACATAATCCAAAGGAATTTTATATTCGATCCTATATCTTTCAGGTAATTCCGAACACCATATACCATCGGGAAACTTTTGGATGAGCATCTCCAATCGGAACTTTGTTCTGGTGTTTACCAGATCCTGTAAACTTTCGACATCAGTTTCGTATCGATTTTCATTATTTTCTTTATTCTCTTCAACTATCTGATAGTTAGGTTCATTTTTTTTTGGCTCTTCAACAGGTAATGAATTGTCGTAGACTCGTTCCTGAGGACTATTTATACCAAGAGCTGCCTGATATATTGATTTATTAGACATTCCTTGCATGTGAATTTGATCATTTTTTATGGTGCAAGTATGTTGCCATATATCATTCATTTGGAAATTGGCTGCATTCTCAGAATTATTATTTTGTTCTGGTTGTACATTCTGATTAAAAAGACTTCTATCTTCTGATACTTGAGATCTTGCTACACTCTCTTCAATAAAATTGGATATAGGTTTCTTGTAGTTGGTGTTACAGTTTCTGCGAACATCTGGAATATATCCAGCTGGTACAAAGCAGAATGATTCATCCTCAATACCATCTTCAGAGCCAGCAGGCATATATTTATTTGATTCTTGTGATTCTATTGCAGAAGATCCTGGTTTAGGTTGAGAAGGACGATGCTCTGAATTTGAATTTGGCAAGCTTTGACTTCTCTTTTCAGCAGGATAAACCATGTTTCCTTTTATTACTATTTGATGTGATAATAGTGCCAGTTGCCTTGTTAGCTCATCAGTGGTGACATTTAGATATGGTGATTTTACACGTATCTGAGACAAAATATAATCTTTGTTTAATCCATTTGGAGATTTTTTTACAATATGAACGATATCTCTCAGTATATCAGCTGGAATGTGTGCTGCCACAGAATGGCTACCAGGAAAATTATAAGTTGGACGAAAAGATCTTCCTCTTCCAGAATATTTCTTAGTTTCAGATTTCTGTTTTCCCACCAACTCATCAACATGCTTTACTTTGTCACTAACAACTGGGATAACAACGTAAGAATTATTTCGTGATTCAACCCGGACTCTGTTTGGTATACTCAGTAAGAAATCTAACAAAGAACCATATCCCAGTCTTCGCCAGGGTATATGCTCTCCAACATTATCATAATACAAAGAATCTAGTTCTTCTATTTTTTTATATCCTTTCACTGACACCAAGGATGACAATATACATGCCTCAACCTCCTCATGATTATTCTTAACAGGCATTTTGGACAATAATCATTGGTTTACAGTCACCTAGAGAAAAAAAATATAAACTAAAATCGCAAAAAATTACACCAATCTGCATATACCTACTGTATACCAAACATTTCTAAATACATTTATAACGTAAAATATTTTAAATATTTTAGCATTATTATTTTTTATATTATATTTATACTAAAAACAAGGTCGGATCAGTTACTACTGATATCATCAAAGAATAGCTTGCGCTGAGCTCAGCAATATAATCTAAAAAACAGCATCCAAGATAGCCGAAACAAAGAAAGTTCTAACGAGAATAGAATTTCCAGTATTTTAACGTACCATTAACCGCTTAATTCATTATAATATTAAACCTACACTTTATATTGTTTTAACCAATTTATTAATAAAGTACAATTTCATACCTTCCTTAACTCAGTAGTTGAAATTCGCTGATATTCTTGCAATTCAACACGATACCTTTGCACGCAGCTACCACATTGTAGAATAGAATTACGCGGGGCTTCGCACAGGCTTACACGTTTGTATTTAACCATAGGCTAACATAAAGACCTTAGTAAGTACTGCTACTCAACGCCAAAAACTGGCCCCTCCGAAGTTAGTTTGCTATAGGGTATATGCGCCCTTATTTAGATAAGTTCTGACCAATGGCGAAACAAGTTTCACTTATGGCGGGGACAGTCTGGAAAGAAAATTGTTCACAAGGACAAAAACACTCGTTATTTTACCATAGCCATTTTCTTTAGATATAATGAAAAATCCGCTAATGAGAATTCACTTGCAATGCAACCACAATTTTTATGGTTTCGATAAAATGCTGTTCAAGCTTTGTTTTATTAAGTTATGTTCTTGTTCGTGACGTCAATGTAAATTAAACATTTAAATTGCTTAGAAAGAACTAAAAAAAATGTATTATATGTTGCAGTTTATGATAATTTACTACTACAAAATAACGTTATACGAAAAATTATATAATAAAACTACTACTATTACTATTAATTAGATCTAAAAAATGTCAATAGTAAAAGAACAATAATATTCATAACACGCCATTATTAAATTATCAACATCATTAAATAAGAAATATCTATAGTGCTAATTTCAATAATAATCAAGTAACTATAAAAAAACCATATAACCCTCATCCTCATTAACTCACCAAGGTAAAATAAGAAATCTATATTAAAACTCAGGATCTAACGTTCTTGAAAGACACACCTATAATACGCAGCGCCTGAAATACATCGGACCGAGCAGCCGCTGGAAGTAAAACTACAGAAAGTAACAAAGTATAACAAAGACAATAATTAATTTAGGTAGTTCGGTGATAACACTCAATTCGAGATACAATTCAGAACTGTTTTATATATCAAACAATAACTAAATCCTCTGAGATATAAAAAATGCGAAAGTGCCATTTTTCACTACATATAGATATACTCAATCTATACAAATTCAAAATTCACCATATTCATTGTCTTACGATAGAACGTAATGATTTTTGGCTCAAATTTTGAGATTATGATATATATACATTAATTTATTTTTGAGCCTAAAATCTTGGAATTTTTGTACTGTCTATTTAACTCGTGAATACCTGTTATCATTATTATTATTATCACTGGCCAATCTTAACTTAAAAGTGAAGATTTCTCATGGCACGTATCACTGTATCTACTATTTGCACTAACAAAATCTAGTAAATTATGAAGTTTTGGGTAACCTTATTATATCACAATTATGTAAAATAACAATAAACAATCTTAAGATCTAATTGCAAAACTTACTATACCTACATAGAACATTTTGTCAACGAATGATGACATGTTGACGAAGAGCATTCTATCCCCTTTTGTTGTCTCATTCATTTTAGAATGTAATAAATGCCAGTTGGGGTGGAAAGCAGCCTGACCTTTCTTTTGTACTGTAGTATTACTGCAATAAAGAAAAAGGCCTGTCTGCCTGCCTGGTGGTGGTTCTTGTGCGGCACGCCGGTTGCGCTGGGCACACTGATCGTAGCTGTTTATTGAGATACTAAGCAGTAAGCAGGCATCAGTAGCCCTTCGGTAGCATTGGGCTTCGGATGAGAGCGTGACGGTGATAGAGTGAATTTAAAAAATGGCCCCGTCGTGCTTCGAAGTGATTCTGGTTGCCTTCATTCTGGTGCTGCCGTTTCTTTACGAGACAAGCCGCACCTTTCGATACTACTTCAAGTTTCTTATGTATTACGGTATCGTTATGGCCAACGCGATGCTCATCATTCCCATTATGATATTTCGGCCCGGGAACGTCAAAAATCTTGTGTGAGTATGAAAGACAATACGATAGCTTTATCTTTATTCTATCTTCTTTTCAATTACTGACTGACAACTATGGATCGTTTATGTTTCTTCGTTCTTACGTATCTATGAGGGATATAGTAATTTTTATTGATTTGTATGTTGTTGAGAAAGAGATAATTTTGAGAATAAGATAGTTATAACAATGTTAAAATATAAAACTTTAAGTTGTTTGTCATTCGTAGTTCTATTGGTTTTCAGTTTATAGTTCCTTGTTGACATAGAACTGGAGTATTTTATTATTGATTACAACTGCACACAGACCTTTGCCTCAGGCTGATGTAATGTTAAGAGAATAACATAGATTTTACTATTACTAATATATTTTATTAACATTTTCAGATTAGCTTCCTCGATTTGTCATCATGTCAGTACATTGCTTGGATTGCGTTGGGAAATCAGAGGCCGAGAGCATTTGGAGAAAGAACGAGCATGCATTATTGTAGCAAATCACCAGAGTTCATTAGACGTATTGGGGATGTTTGATCTATGGCCAGTAATGGACAAATGTACAGTAGTAGCCAAAAAGGAAATATTTTATGCTTGGCCATTTGGTCTTGCTGCTTGGCTCTGTGGATTAATATTTATTGATAGAATGAATTCAGAGAAGGCTCGATCAGTCCTGAATACAGCTACAAAGCATATTAAGGATAAGAAGGTAATGTGCATGCAGTATTCAATAATATTCCACATTCCTCCTCAACAATAAGAGATAGAAATTTTCACTTATAATTACCCTCAGATTAAACTGTGGGTGTTTCCGGAGGGCACTAGGCACAACACTGGAGAAATACATCCATTTAAAAAAGGAGCCTTTCATGTTGCTATTAGTTCCCAGCTGCCCATCTTACCTGTAGTCTTCTCTTCCTATTACTTCTTATCAACTGAAGAAAAACGACTAGACGCAGGTATACCATATTTTAATATAAATTATACTGATTCCATAATGTCCATTTAACAATAGTATAATTATTACTTCTTTAACTTCAGGACGTATTGTCATAACGACGTTACCGCCTATACCGACAGAAGGGTTAGGTAAGGATGATATAGAAGCCCTCATGGACAAGACCAGGAAGGCAATGTCTGATGTATTTCATGCGACGAGTCGCGAGGTCCAGCTATCCTTGGCAACATCCAAGCAACACGTACAATAAAGGACTCTTGTCGGATTTTGTGCCAGCACCTCATTCCTCGGGAAACAGATCTTAATCAGTCGATAAGACGTCGTATGAAGTCTTCGCCAAGGAACCAAAGACTTGTGTGTATATTTTTATTTTTTAACATTTATTTAAGCGTATAGCTCTTAGGACTTTCATTTGCAATTCATGGAAAAAGATTTCTTCTTTATTACGTGGCCCGTTAGTCCTTTTTAATATCCCACACAGGAAACAATACATCACGGCTATGGAATGTACAATCGTAATACATTTCTACTATAAAATTCCTTACTTGCGTTCATATGGAAACGCGATGGATTTTGAGTAAGCTTTCAAGTTCCTCTTTAAAGTAACCCTATGTTATTACTTCATACGAAGAAATCCCATGAATAATGTGAAGAATTATTTTTTTGTTCTGACGCAAGTAAAACCTGCGACTGTTCTACTATTATCAGTAGTGGGTATCCAAAGGCTCTATTATATTTGGAATGAGTAAATTTTATATTGGAATCCATTCCACTGGATAAAATAGTTTAGCAAGGTCATACGAGCTTTATTAGATAAGTATAAAAGAGAAATGATAGAAAAGAGGTATAATATTTTACTCGCTCGCATTATGCGCACAAGCGTGCGTTCTTCGCCTCGCGTTTCATTTACATTTATCTTACGTTTATGTTACATTTACCATAAGAAATACTAACGATTAGCTAATTTTTCTAATACAAGTTTAACGTGCGCTTAGACTATTTACGGTTAATCCATTTATAATGAATAAGGCCTCCGTGTACTATTGAGTAACAATACATCACAGCGATGAATAAGTCTTAAATAAGAGTATTTGAAACAAAAATATGAAAAGAAAAAGTATTGTAAAATTAGATACCAATATACATATATAGTCTATTTCTATTTGTTTAGTTACCATAAAAGACAAGTCAATATTTATTAGGATGTCTTGAGGAAGCAGATACTCTTATTGAGTAAGAAATTT
This sequence comes from Trachelus troglodyta, assembly GCA_030142635.1. NCBI lineage: Eukaryota > Metazoa > Arthropoda > Insecta > Hymenoptera > Cephidae > Trachelus > Trachelus troglodyta. Next base: position 373,074 of record JARQTJ010000604.1, on the reverse strand, counting down.
ATTACATGACATGAATATTAAAATTTTATTTGAAAAAGAACCAAAGATTGATTTTACAATCAAAATGTTGCTATGTGTATGTGTCCATACTAAAGCGAGTTAGAATTAACTTTAAAAAGCAACTGTAGCAAGTAAAATTTATTAGGCATAGCTCGCTATGACAAAACGACACAATTTAAAGTGTTCCAAAGAGAGAAAAAACGGTTGCCACAATATTTAGAACAATCTCTCTAAAATTCTCATATTTTAAATTTAGATTTTTTATTGAACTTTCTTTGTTTTTATTCTAATCCATAACAAGACTTATAGTACTTCCTGTTCTTGTCTTTATGCTGCTAATATTACACACTCTGTTTAGATTTTCCAGTCTTTTTACAGGTATGAACTCATAATGGATCGTGAAAGTTTCTGTAATGCATATAGATACAATATTGACATTCCAAATATTTTCTTGAATTTCATTCTTATGTTACAGAATACATACTACAATTATATTAATAGTTCATACTTTCTTTTCAATTGTTCGTGTAAAGTTTGAAGTGAATCAAAAACGCGAATGTTGAGATAGCAGCGACGCGCCAGTGCCAAGGCTAGTTTATACGAAATATTTGCTTTACGTATTTTATCCTTGAATTAAATTTTCAATTTGATTTTGGAAGTTTTAATTGGGATAGATATATCATTTTCCTACAGTTGCCATAAACTGCACATTTACCCACTATTATGTTCACTATCATTAATTCATGGATCTCAAGACGTATCTGTTTTGTTAGATACGACTGCATGAAGCATGTGGGAGTATTTTATGCAGTTGCCATCCCAACAAGACATATAGATGTGTGCGTTATCAATATTTTGGAGGGAACCGTTTAATTGATTGAACATTACAGAAAAAAAAAAATTAAGAAAATGAAATACCGAATCCGTGAAATTAAATGTTTTATGAAGGCAAATGCATAACTATGCGGCGTTGGTGCCTCAATGAAATTCTGTTTGTCTACATTTAATTTAGAAATAAGTTTACTATTCTTCTACAATCGATAAGATTACTAAAAGGAAATTAGATATTCAATATGCGAACTTTGAAATAATCGGCCAATCAATAATCGATCGAAAGATTTGTCTGATCAGGCTGTGTGCGGTGCACGAATTAAGTGGAACACATTGTTAAAACAAAGTCCGATTGGTATAATACGAACTATGTGGCCATGCGGAAATTTGTTTTTATCGTGAAAATATGGAAAATTGTAAAATGTGGAACAGGATTGAGAAAAAAGCTGGTTGGTTTACGATATGAGAATATTTTTAATTTTTATCGTTCGCGGCGAGACTGTATCTACGTTCATTGTTTTGCATCGCTTGGAAGTATTTTATAAACTCCAAAACTTATTATGTATTATTAGTTATTAAACATTGTACATCAAACTGAATTGTGAGAAATTATAAGAAAAAAAAAAGAAAAAAATAACTTACGTTTCCATCAAAAACATGTTTTATTATTGAACTTAATTTAATTGAAGTACAATTTTGGTAATACAGTAATTCCTTTATCTTTGACAGTACTAGGAAAATTAGTCTCACTTTTTTAAATTGCTATTATTACATACATCATCAATTCCTTCATAAAATTAAGCGTTCTGTGCGATTGACCAAATGTCTTTTCTATTTTATCTTTCTTACATACACCTCAATTGTGTGCCTTTGCGTTAATGGTAATGCTACAAAAATATTAATGATACTGATGTTTCACAAATATTAAGAATAAAAACTAACACTTAAATGTTTTTACGAAACTGGGCACTTTTGAATAAAAAAAAGAGATATTTTAATGAACTAAAGTTCTATCTCTTAAAGTGGAAATCATTTACATTTTAAATAGTTCATGTTGTATCTACAACCATAGCATGTTTTATCTATGAATATCAATTTATGCATTGAAAATTTACTTTAATAGCAAAATTTACTTGCACTATTAGATATTAGAGATTAAATATAGAAATTTTTTATAATGAAGGAAAATCACCGAAACCTGATGCCTTTTTCTCTTGACTTTCCGTCCATGCTTTAGCTATCGTTTTCTTTATCTCATCATCTCCATCCTGATACATTTTTTTCATGAGATTCATTAGACTTGCTCCTGGATCACTATCCTCTTCCATACTAGGTACAGATGGTGCTTTGGCTTCAGTATTTCTCTTTTCTACCCCAGTGACATGAGACCAATTCTTACTAGATTTCTTTACCAAAAAAATAGCAATCATATCTGATTTAACTTTAATATAACTCTTCTCTGGATCAATCTCCTCACAAAGATTATTTATAGGAAGTTGATAGTTCCTGTTATCTAATCCAAGAACATGCAGATCTACTGATTTATCAGTAAAATTGCAAAACACAGCTTCTTTAGGGAGAGACTGTACATTCTTCAAAGTAACATACAATTTTATATACTTGTCAGACTGATCCCAAGCATAATTCTTTAGCTTGACTTCATAACATTTAGGTCCTGTATTAGGCACAACGTTTCCAGACTTACTCTCAATCTTATTCTGCTCCACTATCTTTGCCAATTCAGTTTCAAGTCGTCTGACTTCAAGACTAAGAATGTCTTTCGATCTTTGTCTACCTGCTTGTTTCAGCAAAGCATTCAGCTCATCAATGTCCAATTTTATCTAAAAAGAAGACAAGTGTCTGATAACTTTCTGGTTAATTTAAATACCCGATCTTAATTCCTTGTAAGAACCGGTTATATATTATACAAAGGAATATAATACTTTTTCGAATCAATTAATCAAATTATATTCTTACCTCGTCAGCCCTTGATGTCATTTTTCTCTATCTTTTCGTAAAGAAAACCACAATATTTTAAAGACAAGTTGATTCGCTTCAATAATACACTATACAAGTTCAACGTTGCTCAACGTGTTTATCACTTGACAATGACCACGATGACTACGACTGGACCAGCAGCGTAGAATAAGAATGTTCTAGATTCACTACAAAATTGTTAGTGAAATCGTTTCCAAATTTCATTTAAAAACATTAAAAAATCAAATATAAATATATTTATGAGACTACCATTACACGCTAACATCCCATGCCTAGCTGCTTTTAAGTTTTATATAATTAAAGCAGATAATTATTAAAATAAGTACGACTTTACAGAAGATAATCGAAGTATATTAGAACATATGTAGTCAACGTCCAAATATTAGAATATAAAGCTGTTCAGCACGTAGAATATAATTCGCTTTGAATTAAATATAATTAAATTACACTTTCCATATTTGTCATTATTCATTTATGTTTCGTTAATCCATAAATTACAAACTTTATGCGATCTAAAATATTTTACCAACATTGTTCATATACTACTAGTGCTTATCAAGAGGCAGCACTATAATTCTTTGACGAAGAGTGATTGGTTTGTTTGAAATCCAATAGCCGGGACTCAATAGAAAATTGCGCTAAAACAGCAATCACATTCAATTGGTTAATTGATCGCAAATTTGGCAAAAGGTGGCAAATTTAACCAATCAGATGTATTTGTCCCGCAGCGTTGTTTTGTTGAGCACAGCTAAAGGGTGCGTTCAGCCGACACAACCGGCGAGTGATTTCTCTACATTTTACTCTGAACGCAACTGGTTACTTACCACTTACTCAACATGTTTAGTAACCGGTCGCCATTTTTTGTACCGGAAAGAAACTACGGTACATTTGGGATGAGTGATCATTTCAACGATTTTCCAAGATATCGGCACCCGATCAAAGTAATAGTAATACAAATAGTGCAATTTCTATTGGTGAATATACGTATAATGATACGTTATATGCAATTCACGCTACGATGGAAGACCATTATAAATTATGCGTGACATTCGAAAATGTTCTTGAAAAATATTAGTATATAGAGGAACTATAACCGCTACATAATTTTCATTTTTGGCTCTGATGCCGCGTTCTTTTATTACTAAATCATTATTAATAGGTTCTGTCAAATCGTCTATTAATATTCTGATTAAATTGCAATCGAACCCACTATCCAAAGCAATTAATAATGCTGGATCCATTTTTTTTTATATTCCCGCCAGATATACACAAATGTCATTCAGCAGAAACACCGCTAAGGGAGCAAATTCGTTTGATTGGTCTTTTGATCGTAAATCTTGCAACAGTTGTGTAATTTGACCAATCAAATGTATTTGCTCCCTCAGCGGTGTTTCTGCTGAACATACCCATTGATCACTGGTAACTCGCAACTGTTGTCTCACCGGTTATTCACCGGTTTTGTCGGCTGAACGCACCCAATGTTTATTGCCCGCATTCAGAGTCAGTTCCTCGTTTTAAGCACGACTTAAGACATCCTCTACCATGTGTTTTATTACTATATCTACAGTTGTAACGTCTGATCGTCTCCACTATCGTTTTCGCGGCAGATTCGACTGCGTGAATCTGACGAGGTGGGTTCGTTAGCCACCAAAGCTCTGATGAGCACTCCAACGGTATTCAATCCTCTGTATATTAGTTGATTTCTGGTACGATGATGTTATGCATTTTCAAACTGTACAAAGGCTTTAGAAATAAAACAGGTGCTCTTGGAGAGCACTATAACTAACTTTATTTACTTTAATTATGATGTGATTTAGTCTAAATTAATCTACCTTAACTGAATCTAGCTAATTGACTCTACGATACACATTCGAAGTACACCCTTCAAGACCAGAAATCGAACATCATACTTCTCATGCATGCATCCGCACTCATACACTTCATGTGTACTACCCGTTGTGAAGGGCCAGCATGTGGCGCCTTGCTGTCCGGGCCCAAGATCGAGGACCTTCTCTTACGCACAAAGGACTCATGCACACTCTATCCTTAGTTTATTTGGGGAAGCACATAGACAGCGTCATCTCTTAACTGAACATTTCGCTAGCCCGTCGATCCTCTCAAGTAGCTCGATTTATTGCCAGGAGTGAGAGTTCCTGAGAAACTTACTCGGTTAGGATACCAATAAACAATGGCCCATGCCTACAATTTTTGTAGCCCATATGTTTATGCACGTGTAGGGGCTAAAAAACTTTTCCCGAATTGTTTACAATATACCTTATTTATTCGTTAATGACAGACTGAGAATTTGAAAGCATTGAATTCTGATTTGGGGACAGAAATCGTGATTCCATTGTAATCCCTCATTTGAACTCGCCGCTCAATTCTAGTGAGATTATTTATCACTAGGCTGCGACATAACACGGTCTTAAGACTGTGCTTCGTCTCAAGCACTGACTATGAATATGGACCAGTGCATTATCAGCTACGTGAAGTTAGCCGGGCCTGTTTTGCCGATTTTGATTTTTTTAACTTTTGATTATTGTTATCGTTTGTTAGTCGTTTGTAGGTGATCGTTAGATTGATAAAAACGTTTGTTGGACCAGCCGTTAATTAAAAAAATTAAAAATAAATTTTAACGTGAACTTAGCAGGAAATTTTTTATTTTAAACGCAATTACGATTCCAAGGTGGTCATTCGATGCGTAATCGTTTGTAGGTCTGAGATAATATAATTAGTATGTTTGTCGGATCATTATTTCAATAAAATAAGAAAAAAACGTATTTGGTGTATTTTACGCGGGACGGTCATATGACCACGGGAATTCGACCGCAAAAATCGTAACTGATGATAAACTTTTTTAATTTGTATTTAATCGATTCGAAATTGTTTGTAGGTTACAAATAAAGTAATTAGAACGTTTGTCGGTAATTGGTGCGAAAAAACTTGACGCAATACACTGCTGTGACGAGCTTAGAAATGGTTAAAATAGGTTAGAACTGTATTGTTTCGACAGGATCAGCGGTCTTCACATGGTGGGTTTAGATAAATAGAATCGTCGGCGAGCGAGCGGAGCGAGCGAGTCCGACCTCATTTGCGAGATTTACCCTGCGAGATTTACCCCGCTAGCTTGGGTTTTTTGGGGCGCCATCTACTCGCCGGGATTGGAACTACAATTTTACTATATTATATGTTTGACATACCCCCACCACGTCCTCCGCACCTCTATACCTATCTACACTCAACGCTCTAGTCTCCATTATCGTGTATATTCAATATGGGTGTGTTCTAAAATCCACTATCAGTGTACGTCTATCGTCGTGATTTGTCTAACTGCGTGCGCAATAGGGTTTGAATATACCTTATATGAAAATATTTAAAAAATGGGCGAATGTAATGGATTTATTGTACAAAATGCGAGTGAAAAAAGTCCTCAGTCGCAGAAAATAATTCACAAACGAAAATCTGCTATATTTCAAAGGCGATCGCTTGCACCTCCTATAATAGGTGAGATAAATTTATCGACGTGGAGGTTATGTTTATCTTAGCTTGGTAGTGAAGAGTCTATTTGGATCTTTAATGTCACTTCAAAATAATCGATCTTGAATTATTTTTTTAGATTCTAATTGTACTACAAATTGTAATGATAAAATGAAACAATTATGTGACGTTGAATGTACAAAAGATAATGAGATTAACGAAGCATTTAATTTGCAAGAATATATACAGAGTCTCAAGCAAGAAAGAAAATTATGGCAAGAGAAGTTGAGCTCCAGAAAAAGGCAACGGAAAGAACTCACTAAACAGAAAGATAATATATTGCGATCTGGGCAAGATCTCGACTTGAATATTCTTTCAGAAAGTGAAAGATCATTTTTATTAGCACGACCAAATTATGAACAAATTTGCAGCAATGGTATAAAGTTAAGTGAAGTTACAGACAAAGTAGTGGTGTTGAATAAACATGTACACAGACTGAACAACATATTTATCCAGATGATGGAAGACAAAATTAAGGATGTGACCATTACAATTGTAAGGGAAACAGATTAAATGATGTATTATCTATAAAGTCATTTATCATATGGTGCAATTACTTTGTATACAATACTACAGAAGCTAAGCTATATTTGAAGCAACGGTTGTAACCTTAATTATTTCTGCACCACTTACAACTGTCAATATGCTCCATTGTCTTGAATTCTTTTCACATTATGTGATTCTAATCAGGATTATAACTTCTTAATAACTGTCTCAAACTATTGGTACATGCATCTAGTGTTAAACATCATATACGTAATTGTACATTGTATAAAATACTTATATATAAATGTTTTATTATCGAGATTCAGCATCCTGCATTATTAAAATATCTTGCGTACTACTAATGTAATTAAAAAAAAAGGACTAATAACAATGTGAGTTTACAATAATACTGTCTTCGATGGCGTAAGTGGCGCTATCGCTTTACTTATCAACATTCACTCCACATTTCAAAATAACATTAGCTTCTGTTCATTCCCATTTTGAAAAATGGGTTGCCTCATCAAGTCTTTAGGTACACTAAAATTGAGCACAGTAGCTGATAGAGTTGTCATCTGTGCAAGTGAAAGCTCTTTCGTCTCGCTGCTTTCCTTTCCCTTTGTGCCAGATACTCCTTTCTTGATGTACTACTCCGTAATTCCAGGATATGATTTATCTTACGCACAATTTCCTCCGCCGTTGCAGAATCTGCCTCAAAATCATGATTTTTGAAAGATGCTGACTGATGAAGTGAATGATGTCCTCCTGAACCTATCACAGATCAATAAATGACATTTCCTCAATTAACGATTTAAAATTCAAAGACAGTGGAATTGGATTGAGTTTTCTAAAGTAAATTACCTATAATGGCATCCAATGTATTGGAATGCGGCGTGTATACTAATGTGAATGTTGTCTTTGGTCCTTTGTTCTCAATTAATTCACACCAAGCAATATTATCTATATGATAGCTGACAGCACGTTGTCTATTCCAAAATCGTCCTGCACCTTTTCCAGTCAGAACTGGATCAATTTCAATTTTTTCACCAGAAATTCCCAGATGAATTTCAGTCTTTGCTCTCACTTTATTAATTATATGTACCCTATAATGATAATTTAATGTTACATGTTTCCTTTAAAGTTTGACAAGCAACACCTACCTATACAATTGATATAGAGGTGCTTCCATTGCAGTAGTATGGCCTTCCATTTTAGCCAAATCCTCTGCAACTTCTTCCTGCTCTTTTTCCTTTACTGCTTGATCATCCTCATCCTGTATTTCTATAGGTATAATAGTATTGTGTCTGGCTCTGTCACTGGGCTTCATTTCTACAAGACCCAATGTAGTAAATTCAAACTTTGATATAGTTTCTCTAGGATCTAAGCAGGGAAAATCCCAATCCACTTCACCATCATCTTCAGTAATGTAAAGACCATACTTTGTAATGTCCTCTCTGAATGAAAAATCTTTTATAAGTTTTGTAGCACTTTTAAAGTATTTCTATATAATTAACTCAGAACTTACTTCAAAGGATGATCGGGATGTTCACTTGCGTATTTGAAACAGATTAAACCTATGAATTCTTGAACTTTGGCAGTAGCTATTACTACAACCTGTTGAGGATACGCTCGTTGCTCCTTAGGCAGCATACACATGAATATTCTGTATTTTCGTGCTAGAATTCCAACTTGTGCCTAGACAATAATGATAGATAAAACATTAGTTATAAAATAAATTCAATGTGATATACTGAATGCATAATAACATTTGCATACATTTCCGTCGAATCGTGCATAATCTGTGAAAGCATTTTGTGGAAGATTTGGACATTTCTCTAATTGTTCTGATAGTAAGGAGTGTCGTTTATTTGCTTTCTCTTCTTTCTTACGAAAATCTTTTCGCTGAAAAAGTTCTGACTGCTCAGCTAAAGATATATTCCCTGGATTTGGTTCCCATTTTACATGTTTTACTTTAGCAGCTTGTTTTCGCTCTAGATCCATTTTTTCCAGGCGTTGCGCTGTATTCGAACGCTGTCTATGGCCAAAATCCATCTCTAAGCATATAAAATTACACATTTAATAACAGGATCTGAAGAAAAACTGGTATCAACAGATATTTGATATTGTATTTTAATAAAAAACTTAATATACCCATCGGTATATCGTACGACTCTGCCAAAGTATCTAAATCTTCATCATCACTATCCTGCATTCCTGGATAGCAATTCAAATATCCATTGGTCTTAAATTGTTTTGGTAAATCCTCGCCCAGCATGACCACCTCACACATTCCTTTGAAATAAAACATTGCACACTTAAATTTATAAAATATTAATGATCTATCTTTATATAGAAAACGATTTAATTAAACGCTCAATTAAAATTGGCGCCATTCATAAATTACAAGATAGTACATTGACAATAAATGAATGTCGCATTTCTTTTGAATGACAGTTCCTTGATCACAAACATAACCTAGATCAATTATTTTTCGCACCTGTATCGTCTGTGGATATAAAACTATCCCTGATGTGCGACAAAAGCCAGTGCTGATTATCGTAAAGAGCCATATTTTCATATGATGCACTACTGACTATACAGTGATTTTATTAAGAAATACCACAATTCTTTCATTCCTGCAAGGAACACCGCATTGATTTCTAAGCCCCGCATTGCTTAATAAGTTCGCATAACATAATCGAGATGGTGCAACATCACAATTTCATAATAAAAATTGTGTTCACAGAAAACAAGACAAGCGACAATAGGTTGTCCGGAATGTTATAGGGTTCTGGAACCCTAACATAAGCAAGAACCGTATGATAACATTAAGAATGACTTTACCTACATTCCCCTCCATATACACTTGTAAATAAAAGATGAGTATTCAAATCAATAAAATAGTTAATCATTATATACGTTCCTATTTATTTATTAAAATTTTCACTCGTGAAATGTTTTCTTTATAATTTAAAGTAGCACAAGGTAACAAAAGTATTTACAAGTTTTTTTTCTTACTCAAAAAAGTTATTCTCTACAATATACTTTATACACTGGCATACCAAATTCCGTTCGTGCTGAATCGAACGCGACAGTAGTCTATTCAATAATTGGGTACGATAAGGCTGACGTTTTTTATTATTTTGTGGAATTTCTGTGGTTTTACGTTTATTGGATTGATAGGTTTTTTTAGTTTCTTCAGGTTTTTTATATATTTGTGTTTCCACTGAAGGAGTCGCTTCAGGTTCTGGAGATTCTTGTTTCAATTTCTTAATAGGAACTTCATCAGGGGGCTCGTCTAAAAATATCCATTAATCAATTGACACAGTTTGGTAAATCGCTGGTTATAAAATTAATTACCTTCATTAGAGTCACTGCCATAATCAGCAACCAAGCCAATACATCGTTCTGTCTTAATCATAGGAACAATCGTTTCTTCGTCGTCAGAAATTTTGTTATTTTCCTCTTCTTCTATTTCTTCTATTTTTGTCTCCTCCAGGATCATCTTATCACCGAGAAGCTGCGGGTTCCTGAGAACTTCTAAAAAGAAAAGAAATAATAATTTTTCAAATGCGAAAATGAAGAAGAAAAAACAAGAGTTAAAATAAAAAATAAATTGACCTGTTCCAGGGAAACACACAAGACCCCTGTAAAGCTGTACTTGTGAACAGTCTGCGACTTCCTTAACACGTTCAATTCTTTTTCGGCATTTTCGTTTTCGTTCTTTTGTCACCTTTGCTGGTTTCTCTTGCCTCAATGCACGTTCCCGTCGAATAATCTCACCTCGACGTACCTTCTCAGCTTCCTCAGCCTTTCTCAATTCGACATTGGCCCTCGTGGGGTATCTCCTACAAAAACAAAGAAGCCCTTAAAAAAATTAATTATAACAAATCCATCTCTTATTGCGCAAGAATTTAAAACAGAAAGATGAAAGTGATCTGCAAGTAATCCTACTTACTTTTTTCTCTCAGCAATCCACTTCTGTACATCCTCAGGAGTTGAGAGATTTTTTATCTTTTCATAGAGTCCAGTGTAGTGTTGCATTGATATATGTTTCTCTATCAGTTTAGGATGAGCTGCAAAAGTGCATCCATCAATGCCACAAACGCGATGCTCTTCTTTGTGCTTGGCTAGCATGTCCTTCGTTGTGAATTCTCTGTCACAGACCTCGCAGTAATGCTCCTCAACCTCTATTTCTTCCTCCTCGTTACTCGTGTAATTCTCATCTCGTATGTCGTATAGTTCATCCTCTTCGTTATACAGATGTGCCTGTAAAATATTTTCAAGGAATACTCTGTTCGTAAGCCTGATTGACATACATTCTAACCACCTCAACAAATGAACAAGAATCCAATAACAGAGAGATAGAATAATTATTCATTTTTCTCTTCTCCCTTATCATTACTGTAAGAGCCACCACGTGCCCTCAGGATGTGCTCTTACGTACAGCCCCATGCTTGCAACCACTGTTAAATAAGAATAATGTTAAGTATTTCAATACCTCTTCTATTCCTTAAATTATGTATCTGTAAGTGCAATAATATAATTAAATAAACCCAGTGGTATCTACAGGGGCGGACCGTAAGTGCCTATTAAAAACAGAGAAAGAGTATTTTTTTTAATTTTCAAATTATTAGACTGAAATGCTTACCAGGAAATTCATCCACTTCCCGTGTTTTAGCAATTATAATTTAAGCTGTTCGGCCTGTTTCTTGAAAATTATGGGAATAATCGCCTCCGGGTGACAATCTCAGAAGAGAAAGACTGATAATTACGCTCTTAACTCAATCAACAATACTAATTAGTAACAATGCTTCACGTTAAAGATTCCATTATTATTGTTAAGTGCACAATGCCAATGAGTAATGTATTTTAAATATTGTTCAATATATTCAATTAATTGTTAATGTGTCCAATGACCAATCTTATCCAATGTATACATAACTTAGTGATCTTTGAAGCATTAGAGTATGCCAATTAATTAATTAATTAATCTCTAAGAGAGAGACAAAACAATGATAATAATAAGAATAAAAAGAAGAACAAGAAGAAAGAGACATCCGTCAATTAGAACTTGTAGAAATATGATTTATTCTTACAATAGGAATCTTAAATATAAATTTGTCGCACTCGCGTCCGTTATATATATATACTTTTTCGTAAACTGCTTTTATTTTCTCTGTTTAAATCTTTCAATATTGATTAGTCTTCAATTAATGTATAGTGGCCTGTGTGTCTGTTTCTGGATTTATTATAAACGTACAGAGTGCGTGCTCCATCCGTATCTAATCGTGAATTACACTCTATAATTATCTTTTTTTGCACTCTTTACCGACAAATTACACAACGATTTACAAACAACGAATGGACGCGTAATAAAAGGAAAAGAAAAAAAAATGGTGAAAATTCGAGAGCATAATCTCGTGATCGAGTGGGGGGGACATAAAAAAGAACTCTTACAGTTTACGGTTTTACTTTAACGTTATCTTTACTTTACTTCGTAAGTTTAATTAATCGAGTCACTTCGAGTAACGGCAAGTGGAATGCGTAACCCGAAACACTGCGCTGGCTGAAGAGCAATTTAGGAGCCTTCGAAGATTGAAAATCCACGGATAATTAGAGACACTCTTCGATAATATTACAGGAGGGAGAGACAAAGTGGGGGAAAAAAGAAAAAAAAAGAGAAAATAAAGTTAGAAATAAGAAATGTCTATTAAAAATACTAACAATAACGATAATACTAATAATAATGATAATCGCGATATTGACGTGTCGTTCGAAGGCCAACTTTGCTTTCCGGTCGTTATTAATATACGTTTAAATCGATCAACTAAATTCCCTGACAATGAAATACTTATACTTTTTCCACGTGTCAATGTTACATTTCTATTTTATATTTCTGTCAATTCTTTGAATTCTCTTTCATTCTGTTATTGTAACACGTCGACTTTCTCGTTTATTTGATTGCTATTTGGTGTATGTAACAAGAAAAGAAAATGCGGCTAAGCCCCTTCGCTTATTCTGTTCTTTATCTCGTGCTCTAGTTTTCTTATAAGCACTAATTATTGTTCTTGATCAATTTTCCGAAAACTCTAGTGGATAAGAATTCTGTGATAGATTTGTTGTGTATAGGAATTATTTGTAACAGAGAAAATTTTTTATGACTTAGTAGAATCATAAAATATGAAAAAACATGCCGAGGTTATATTAGGGGTTTTTGCTGGGTATGAACGTATTTGAAAATATAGTCAACGCGACCAGAATTAATAATAAAGCACTGATATATTGACCCATCACGACGTGTCCTTCATATTGTGCATAGCAATTATATTAAATTTTAATAATCTATGTACATATATTTCAATTGACCGACTATATAAATAAGCGGTTAAGTTTCATGATTATTCATTATGCAAGATCATTGCTATTTAATTCACCCGTATATACAATCCTATGATTTTGCGAATAGATAATATACCAAACTAGATGAGAAACAAACTCGTCGTTCGACGACTTGAGAAAATTTCAAGCTTGAAATTTGTATATTTAAACAAATTTTTTGAATCAATTAGCAATAGCAAAATCTAATTTTATGTAACACACAGAGACAAAAAGAAAACAAAACAAAAAAGGTACTTAATTACAAAAAAAAAAGGAAAAAAAAAAGAATTTTTATAGGCGAAGGGGCCGGACCGTGACAATCATAATAATCGGTTACAAAGTCGTAAGATATTGATTGACGGCTAACGCTATGGATATCCGGTTCGATACGATCTGCACTTATTGATCGTAACACGAAATGGTTAGAGAAAAAAGAAACAATTAAAAAAAAAGAAAAAGAAAAAAGAGGAGTAGCCTTGAAAAGCTTAGGACTGTGCCCGTTCGCTGGAAGGCTGCGTCTCCTCCGTAAGCTCCATTTGCTCTGATTGCTCAGTCGCGCTCTCTGTTTTCTGAACACCCTCAGATTCAACTGTACTCTTATCCTGAACTGTTTTCTGACCACCCTGTAAACCAAAGCAATCCATGAACGTTACTGGTCGTACCAATGGGGCCGTGACGTATTTTTTTTTGTTAAACTCTTTTTTAAGAACGATTGACATTGGTTTGATATCTTTTTTTGACTTCTTTTCTTCTCTTGGAATAAAGCTTTAGTCTTTTTACTATCGTGACCAAAGGAAGAAAATTCGAGCGACAGTCTTGAAAGTCTCCATGCTAAAAATCAGGGACTTTCGCCATGCAACACACTGGATATTTGAATGGAGAGGGTACTGCGCATTATCATCATCCCGTGAAGAGCGAACTCCTAGTGGGGCGCAGTAAATGGAAGCAATCGCTGTTAGCTGCTTGTAATGTCAATAGAAATTCACACTCTCTGAAGGATATATGGATTATGTGAGACACTTTGTATAGGGTAGATTATAAACTTCCATTGACATTTTTTGGAAATTTTACATACCTGTTCAGGATGCTTTGCCAAGTATTCGTTCTTTGCGTCGCGTATCATCCTGGTGACTTTGTTTCGAAGGTCTTTGAATTCTTCCCATTCCTTTGCATCCTTATTCTTCTTTGCTTTAGCATAGAGCTTGTTCTTCTTTTGGATTTCACTGCGTATCTCGTCGGTCATCCATGGCTTCTTTAATTCCAGTTCCTGGATAATACAAAATATTTTCATAAGAAAACATTACAATCACGTATTTGATTTGGGAACAGAATTAAACAAATTGAATGTACCTCCAATTTAATGACTTTCTTCGCATTGTTTATAGCTTTTGCCTTTGGGTTCACTGCACCTGGAGGAAACCTGGGTCTCATGTGTGGCAACCCTTGGGGTGGTGGTATACCTCGAGGACCCGGACGCATAAGAGGGCCTCGAGGACCCATACCTCTGGGAACCATCATAGGTGGCATTAGAGGAGGTAATCCTCGTCCTCTAGGTCCAAACAGAGGTGGTGGACCAGGTCTTGGTGGACCAGGACGTGGTGGTAGCATTCTCTGTCTCATTGGACCAAACATCGCACTGATTGGGGGAGGCATTCTTGGTGGCATACCAGGTGGTGGTAGTCTACCCCCAAACCTAGGAGGTGGTGGACGCATTCCTACAGGATGCATTCTGGGTCCAAGTAGTGGTCCTCTATTCAATGGACTCATTTTCCAGAGAGATTCTAAGTTACAAAGCCGATAATAATCAATAAGCATTATTCAACAGTTTAAAGGAACGTATAAAATTATTTTTACTAACAGCACAATATCAATTATTATCACTACCCGAATAACGCGTTTCCTATTAAAAGGTTAGAAGTTCTTTATTCACTTACTGAAGATTCGAGTGAACTAGATACCAAAGAACTTCCAAGTACCGCTGAATGTTCAAAACACACCGGCTTATAAATTGATTGAACAATGATTGAGCATCCACTATTTACCGACGCTACTAATTATAAAAATATTATGAGCGTGCACGGTACAAACGAATTCCCACCCGCCATTAAAGACTCTGTTTCATGAGAGTTCATTCGCTTTGTATTTCCACGAAGGAGACTTCCGGTTTGGTCCAATGGGGAACTAGACCAATTTTTTTTTCGTTTTTCTTAATTGTGGTACTGTAAAAACTATGAATATTGATATCTTAGGTAAATATTATGCTTATATTTGTTAATAAATGATACTAAAAATCGTGTTGCACAAATAGCAGTTCAAACGCCCTTTTGAGTCACGTGACAAAATGGCCATCAAAACCTCATATTCAGTGCTGCGATCTTGCGGATTAGTGAGTAAACTTTTGATAAAACGTCTTGTGGCGCCGACCATTCGCCGCCAGTTTGCGAACCTCGAATACACGGGCATTCCTCATTGGCTATTTGGCTATAAAATAAATTCCATATAAGGATATGAGATTGTGACATCACGACCAATCACCAACTGTTTTCGCTCCCACACTTTATAGTAATATTTTAGCAAATTTTAATATCGATTTTATTAATATTTAAGTAATAAATAAATAATCTAATCAGCGTTCTGGCATTCTACGATCATATTCTAGCAAACTACTTAGACAGTTTTTGAATTCCCGTTGCAGTCCAGTTCCCCATTTACAATGCAGACAAAAAAGGTCATTCTTCTCCAACTACGTTTTCATCGAATTCAAACAAAAGTTCAAATACAGTACAACATTTTTTTTACATAACAATATCATGACTATTAATTAGCTGTAATAGAATAATCCAATAATCTCGTATTTCTATGCATTCCCTCATTGTATATAAATACAATGAACTATAATCTACAAGAATGGTAACACAAAGCCATATTTATATTAAGACAAATCGAAATCGGTACAAACAAATTTGAATACGTTTGGTTACCATTTGTGGTGCCAATGCGGCAATAAGTCTAGATAAAGGTATAGGAGGATTATGATTACAAAAATCTTAATGGACGTTGTGTGAATATAATTTTTTTCAATTTCATATTTCAATTTTTATCTTCCGGACTTAAAAGTTTATTCAATGAATTTTACACTGAATACCTTGTTCTAAGCATTAAACGACATTGATCTTATCAGTGTTATACATATAAATCAATTTCTATTTTTTTTTTTTTAATACAGGTATTCTCATCTTCTGCCATCTGTTGACAATTTTGCTGAAGTTTTTAAGCAAGTGACGGAATTTACAGACATTCCGACAGCCAGTTCGAGCATAATCTGTAGACATATTTTTTGTTTGCATTTTGCTTGACAGTTACAAGGATAACGTACCATTTGAAAATTAAATGTAAAGATTTAATGGCCGCTGAAAGGTCCTCCGAAAGGTGCACGTTCAACCTCCAAGAAATCGATTTGTCAATTGTACGGTTACTGGCTCATCCGTTGTACTTGCAGAGTGTCAAGCCTAAATAAAAGTATTTAAGTAACAGTTTCAAGCAAGCGCCTACGAGGTAAGACGTCTTTTTCGTCGATGATTCATTACCGAATCCAAAATCATCGTAGTAGCGGGAACAATCTTGCCAAATGAGATTATTTTTTTGTATAATTAGCTACTCTTAAGATTTTCACATTATATTATTATCCAGATTTCCCTGTTTTGATGTAAATAATTGGGTCATATTGGTTATACATAGTCTTACTAACGTGTATCACAAATATGCAGAATGGATCAAAAAATTAAATAACATCCTTTTAATCATTTTCACGTTGTCATTTTAATGACTAATCTTTAAATATTAAAATAATGCAATAGAGCTATCTTTACAGTATATTGTCCACTTATATATTTATACATATAATTTATCATTTATAAGGAGATTTGTTATTGAGGTTTAATGCTGTCAATATTGTCATATTGTATTGTATAAGTTTATTTGAGTATTATTGCAGTGTCTTAGCCATGGAGGAGGACACCGAATATACTAAACTATCGGTGGAAGACAGATGCGTGCACAAGGTGAATATTTTTATTTGATATATTTTTATATGAGCCTTGTATTGTTACTTAATAATATGATCTTCAACAGCTTTGGAAAGCAAGATTGCATGGGTATGAGGAGTGTGCCAAGACTTTTCGAACAATCGATGATGAGAAATCACCAGAGTGGAACAAATTCTTGGGTCTTGTAAAAAAATTTGTAGTAGACAGTAATGTTGCTGCGCAAGAAAAAGGTCTTGAGGCTGTTCTGGCCTATGTGGAGAATGCTGCTGCGGCTGGAAAGTATGTTATTAAGAAGAGAATGTCGTTTTGACTCTTTCACTTCATGGAATTTCTTATCTCATTCTTAGAACTGTTGGAGAAGTCATGAATGGTATTGTAGCCAAGTGTATTGCTGCACCAAAGGCCAAAACCAAGGATCTGGCTGTACAAATTACACTTATGTACATTGAGATTGAAAAGCATGAGGCTGTCCAAGAAGAACTACTGAAAGGAACAGAAGCAAAAAATCCTAAAATTACTTCTGCCTGTATTGCTGCATTAACTCTTGCACTGCGGTATTGATAATTTAAAATGATTCAAAATCGTATAGCACTCACTACTATACATAGAGTAATGTACAATTTTTTGAATACAGAGAGTTTGGTCCTAAGGTGATAAATGTCAAACCAATGATTAAAAAGATGCCAGCATTCCTGGAGGATCGTGATAAAACAGTAAGAGAGGAAGGTAAAGCAATGATCATCGAAATTTACAGGTATTTGATTATACTTCATTTTACAACAACACAAACTTCTTAATGATTCATACATTTTTTTATCTTAATTTATCGGTTTTGTCTTTAGGTGGATCGGTGCCCCATTGAAGCAACAATTGAATACCCTAAAACCAGTACAAGTCACTGAGCTGGAGACTGAGTTTAATAACATGAAGCAAGAAAAGGCAGTGCCTACGCGGTATTTGAAATCTCAGAAACCGAAAGTTGTATGCGTAGCTGACACTGCAGCTAATGGCACTGACGAAGGTAAGAAAAAAGTAATCAAGCAAATGCAACCAGGCTTCAGTTTTGAATTCTCGCAGATGAGAGGGAAGAAGTCGATGACGTGGATGTACCGGATATTGATCCTTATGAACTCCTGGAGCCTGTTGACATTCTATCAAAGTTACCAAAGGATTTCTTGGAGAAGGTTGAGGCTAAGAAATGGCAGGAACGTAAGGAGGCCTTGGAAAGCCTTGAAACACTGACGAAGAATCCAAAATTTGAGAGTGGTGACTATGGTGATGTTGTTCGTGCTTTGAAGAAGGTAAATACGTACTTTAAGCATTTAATTAAAATCTTGAATTTAGTAAATATAAACATCTTCTGACGATGTACAAAATTGAATATAATTAGAATTTTTATTTTTATCGTGTAGATCATCTCCAAGGACGCCAATGTCGTGGTGGTGGTTCTAGCTGGAAAGTGTATGGTAGGCCTTGCTACCGGTTTAAAGAAACGCTTCCAACCTTACGCAACTGCCTGTTTACCGGCAATTTTGGAAAAATTCCGTGAGAAGAAACAAAATGTTGTGCAGGTACTCCGTGAAGCTGCCGATGCTATATTTTTAAGTGTGAGTACAATTTCCTTGACGTTCAGGTGGGCATGGAATATTTTTAATAAATTTCTCTTAACTTAGTGGTTTTTGTCGTTAAGATCAATATCGAGACAATCCTGGAGGACTCCTTGGCCGCACTCGAAAATAAAAATCCTGCTGTGAAGGCTGAAACTGCTGCCTTCTTGGCCCGATGCTTCACCAAAACACCCTCGACCAGTTTAAATAAAAAATTACTCAAAGCTTATACTGGTAGCTTGGTGAAGACTCTGAATGAGCCAGGTATTTTCTTTATATAAAAAATTGTTTCAATTTGTTCATGTAGCTATGCGCCGCTGACTCAGATATGGTTGTATATTTAATTCTTTTGTTTATGCACAGATCCAACGGTCAGAGATAATTCGGCGGAAGCGTTAGGAACAGCAATGAAACTTGTCGGTGAGAAGGCAATTTCGCCGTTCCTGACTGACTTGGACAATCTGAAGATGACAAAGGTAGGCAATAAATAAGAATGACATCTAAATCGATCAGCGTTGCAATATCAATTTACAAAATGTATACTTCGCTACTTGACAGATTAAGGAATGTTCCGAGAAGGCTGTTATCTTAGTAAAAGTACCAGGAACGCGAAAGGCTGCAGACAGACCCAATACTGCTCCGGCAAAAGTGGAAGCACCTGCGAAGTCCAAGGAAACAGAAACTGTAAAAGCTACCAAAAGACCTAATACAACAACAAAGAAAGCTCCGGCAAAGAAATCATCAGCATCATCCATGGCGAACCCGGGTGAGTTTAGCGCTAAAATAATTATCTGAAGTAAATACTTCTGTTACAGAATCCTAATTTTTAATTTCTCTTGTTATTGAAGCTTCGAAGAAGACAGCCATGCCTAAGGTGCAGACCGAGAAGAATTACAGTAACGAGGAAATCGAAGAAATGGCCGCACAGATGCTAACAGATGATATCATCTCGGGTCTGGTTGATAGCAACTGGAAGACACGATTGGCAGCTGTGGAGCAGCTCTTGGAGACGATTAAAGATATGAAACCCGCTGATGTGTCTTCGCAAGTGATTGTACGCACCCTTGCCAAGAAGCCCGGTTTCAAGGATACAAACTTTCAAGTACTCAAGCTTCGATTGGAAATTGTGAAGATGCTAGCTGAAAATTACACCTTCACCAGGTAAATTATTTGAGTGTTTAGTGTATCATATAAATAGTAATATTCTTTGATATTTTTTAACCTCAACATTACTTATCGTCTTGCAGCACTGTTTCCGAATATTGCATAATGGATGTCACGGAAAAATTAGGTGATGCGAAAAACAGTAGCGTAGCTGCGGATACCCTGACTGCCATTGCCGAGGCAACGAGCTTCGAGGCCGTCGCCAATGAAATCACTGCATTTGCTTTTAATCAAAAGAATCCAAAGGTTCAGCAGGAAACTTTGCTTTGGTTATCCAGAGCTTTGATGGACTTTGGCTGCACGTGAGTATTTCCATTATCATTAATTGATCATAACTTGATTTGATTATGTTATACGTGGATACTTTTCCAGAATTAATGTTAAATCTATTATGGAGAATATTAAGAAAGCCGTGGCTGCTACTAATCCTGGCATTAGGACCGCCGCTATAACTCTCTTGGGAACCCTATATTTATTCATGGGTAAACCATTGCTCGTCTTTTTCGAAAATGAAAAACCTGCATTGAAACAGCAGATTGAACAAGAATGCGAAAAGGTATTTAACGAATACCTACTTCAGGAAGAGTATAGATTAAATGTTATATTTTATGTTTCAGCACAATGGAGAGAATCCACCAGCGCCTACTCGTGGTGCTAAAGGTAAGAAAACCAAGGCCCAGGTAGACGATGAGGATACTGAACTCGAAGAGAAGGTTTCTGGAAGTCAACCGGATATTTCTGATCTTCTTCCAAGGGTAGACATCAGCGGACAAATAACAGAAAATCTCCTTGTGGAATTGTCTGATAAGAATTGGAAGGTAAGGAGGATCACATTGCTTCTTTTTGAACTAAATTATTAACTATTTGTGTAAATTTTAAGGTACGCAATGAGGGTTTGCAAAAGGTGAATACCTTATTGAATGAAGCCAAATTCATCAAAGGCTCTATTGGAGACCTTCCACAGGGATTGGCTTTGCGGCTGGTGGACAGTAACAGTAAAATTGCACAGTCGACATTAGGAATTTGCCAGACTTTAGCAGTTGCCATGGGCCCACCTGCTAAACAACATATTCGCACTTTATTCCCCGGATTTCTCCAATGTCTGGGCGACTCAAAGGTTTGTAGGGTTTTGTCAGATACCGTACGTCAAGGAATTTTCTTTTCTAAATATGAATATCCTTGTAGACTTGGATAAGAAGCGCTTCCATAGCCTGCATCAATACTTGGGGAGATCAGTGCGGTTACAAAGAATTTTTTGAGGCAGAAATGATTGGTGATGCTTTGAAATCAGGCTCGCCAACCCTGAGGATTGAATTATGGAATTGGCTAGCTCAGAAATTGCCCACCAGTAAATATTACTTTGTACTCTCAAATAATCTTCATACCCTTTCGCACTTTTCTTATACAATTGTCTTTGACAGTTCCAGTCAAGCAAATTCCTAAGGAGGAATTAACAGTATGCTTACCACACTTGTACAGCAACTTGGAGGATCGTAACTCCGACGTGAGGAAGAACGCACAGGAAGCCGTACTGGGATTTATGATTCATTTATCATACGAATCCATGACTCGTACTACAGAAAAATTAAAAGTAACATCCAGGTCTACTTTATTACCATGATAAAAACCAAAAATCTTATTTTACTAAATATTTTTATTATTTAAAGCCTGGGTCAAAGACTGTAGTTCTAGCAGCCCTGGATAAATCCCGTCCTAATTTACCTGTGAAGCCCTTACCAAAAAAAGCACCACCAATCGAAGATTCTGCACCGGCGAAAACCGTAAAGAGTGGTGGTGCTGTAAAAGCAGCTAAGGCAACAGTGAAAACAAAAGTATTATTATTTTTTCTCGACTCAAAAGAAAGAAAGTCAATGTATACATTAATGAATTGATTTTCCTTTTTTGGATAAATTTTTTTAGGCCGGTGCTGCCTCGAAACCTAGCAGTGCCAGGAAGAAGGATGACGACGTGGACACGAGTCCTCTTTTAGCTATAAATAATCTGAAACATCAACGAGTGATTGACGAGCAAAAATTGAAAGTTCTCAAATGGAATTTCACGACGCCACGCGAAGAATTCGTGGATTTATTAAAGGAACTTATGTCTTCAGCAAATGTCAACAAGACACTTATGGCTAATATGTTTCATTCTGATTTCCGATATCATTTAAAAGCCATTGAATCTCTGACCGAGGTGAGTGAATTAAAGTTATTTTGTATGATAAATAGATATCGATTGTATAATTTTATTTTGTTGGCACATAGGATTTAGCAGGAAACAGTAAAGCCCTTGTGTCGAATTTGGATTTGATTCTCAAATGGCTCACTTTGAGATTCTTTGATACGAATCCCTCAGTTTTGCTGAAAGGTTTGGATTACCTGCAAACTGTCTTCAATCTTTTGATAAAAGATCAGTATCACATGCTGGAGAGTGAAGCGGCGTCCTTTATCCCTTACTTAATAATTAAGGCGAGTATCTATTGAACGTTCGACATATTTAATAAAGATTTTTGCTAATTATCTTTCTCTACAGATTGGCGATCCAAAGGATGCTGTGAGGAACGGTGTCAGAGCTTTGTTTAAACAAATAGCTCTTGTTTACCCAGTGAGTAAATTATTCTCGTATGTGATGGAAGGATTAAAGTCTAAAAATGCTAGACAAAGGACAGGTAAGCACAATGAAAAATTCTACAAAATTGTATAACTCCTCTTGGAAAAACTATTCAATCTCTTTTCTATCTCTTATTATTTTATCAGAATGTCTGGATCAGCTGGGTTCATTGATCGAGAATTATGGCGTCACTGTTTGTCAGCCATCACCATCAGCAGCCCTGAAAGAGGTCGCCAAGCAAATAGCAGACCGTGACAATTCCGTGAGAAATGCAGCACTAAACTGTATCGTCCAGGCATACTTCCTGGAGGGAGAGCGAGTTTTCAAACTAGTTGGACAGGTACATATCTTTCTTTTTTTTTCAATTATCAATACGACATATATTATCTATTTTGATACTTTCAGATATCTGAAAAGGATCAATCACTCCTAGACGAGAGGATCAAGAGAGCAGCTAAGAATCGTCCAGTAAAATCTGCATCTTCGGCGCGAATCGTAGTGCCGCCAATTTCGGTTTCTGTTGCGGCAGCTGAGGAAATCGAGCAGGATTACGAAGAGGAGAACGATGAGATGCAGGAACCAGCTGTAGAGATATCAAATGAACGGTAAGGCCACCTTCTGAGTTTAAAACGGTGTTTATTTGCTTTCTGTTATTTTTCTTTTTATTGGTCCGTCTTCCATTACACAATCCTTTTCATCTTTGTTCGCTGCTTTCTCTCTATTGCATGCGCTTGCTTCTCGTCGTGCTATCCAGGAAAGAATTATGCACTGCTTCAAAGGATGACAACAACTGCAAGGCGACTGTCGTTAAGGAGAGCTTGGTTATCGAGGTCAAGGAAGATTGCACAGAGAAAAATGCACCGCCGGACAGCAATGGGAACTTGAACATGACACAAATGTCTGTGCTTTCTAAATTATTCGCTAATACGTTGATAAATTTAATGGTGGATTTTTAATTCTCTTTTATAACTATACGAAAATTTCATTCATTGCATAACTAACATTGCTTTGCTTCTCATAAAAATATTTGTCTGATTGTATTTACTATTATATTTGTCATTAAGAAACTGGATTTTGATGTTACATTTATTGTATTAGATACTCTCCACAATCTATGCACAACAAAGTCACTGGACCCTTCTGTCTCGATATGAATTTACTACAACAAATCGAATCCACTGGTCCAGCTGTATGTAAGGATCCAAAACTTGTCGAGCCGGATCTTGGCTTCTTGGATGAACCTCTAAAACATCCTAATAGGATACAAAATCAGTAAGTATTTAGAAATTTTTTAGGAACTTTTTATTTTATATAATTAAATTTATTTAATTCTTCAAGAGCTGCACCAATCATCGCGCCAAAATTATTCTCTCCAAAATCTCCATCGACATCGCTTCTGACGGCACATTGTACCAAGGAAGAAAATCTGGACCGCAACATCCTGGCCATGGCTAGCTTGGACTTGCCTGTAGCAATTCAGGCTATGAATAGCTTTGAAAGTGTTAGTAAATTAAAAATCATATAATGACGGTCTAAGAGCTGTTACTTATCACTATTTTCCTTATAGATTCTGCACAGTCTTCAAGCATCGATGCTACAATCCAAGGAAGACAAGTTTATCTCCTCAATTATTATGCAACTTAAATTACTGCAAACTTATTCATTGCATCAGAGTAATGATGACGTATTGAAAGGATTCCGTGCTACATTTATGGTGATTCTTGCGGTAAGAGCAACACTAACAGAATACGGATGCTAATAGAGTTTTTTTAAATGTGTTTCTTACATACTGTTTTAATATCTAAATAAATTTTAGTTCTACGAGACTGGTATTCTGGGCAAGAACGTTCCGCTACTCCAGTTGAAGGAACTCGTGCACGAGATGATAAGTCTTCTGGCAGAAAATAAATTGGATAGACATAACGAACCGGAAGCGTATAACCGAGTGATAAATAGTATCGTTGTGAAGATGATTGATCATTCTGATCATACCAATATAATATGGTAAATATAAAAGAACAAAATTATCAATACGTGTAAGATATGGCTTTTTAATGACAAGGGTTTCTTCATCAGTGTTTTGATTAAATTGCTGCATGATTGCACTGAGTCTAACGAGCCACCGAAATACGAAGAACTGATTATGAAGTGTCTCTGGAAAATAATTAAAACTATACCAGCTTGGGCATCTGATTTGAATTATGATGCGATACTTCTGGAGGTCCATCATTTCTTCAAGGCAAGTATAAATAAGTGTTTTGTAATGATCCTAGGGATATTTTTTATTATATGTTGTTGCCATGGTTACTCCTAGGATTATCCTTCGTCGTGGTGGAAGAAGAGGAAGTCTGATACTCCAATGAGAACTATTAAAACAATTTTACACGGTATGACTAAAGTAAAAGGAAGCAGTCTACTGAATCATTTGACTCTCGTGAATAATACTAAGGAATCGGAACTACATTCTTACCTCATAAGACTAATTGCGGTAAGAGAAGTTATTAATATTTATCAAAGGTGTTCTTATGAATATTTAATAAAATGACTACATTGGAAACTTTTGTTTTGATAGACTTGCAAGCCAGATGATCCTAACTCTGTTTCGAGAGCAAGCAGCAAGTCTAATGCTATCAGCAGATCACAAAGACATTTGGCACAGTTTACGCATCAGCAGCTTTCTGAAATATTTACTAAGATTGGATCGAAGCATCAGGCTCAGGAGGTATGATAGCTTTGAAATGTTCACTTTCAACTTGAGTAACATAAGCAATGATACAAGAGATAACCTTTTGGTTTCTTAGGGTTTGGCACAATTGTACGATTTTAAGCAACAGTATCCAGATGCCGATGTTCAACCTTATCTAGTACAATCCCATCAGTTCTTCCAAGACTTCATCGAGAAGGGTCTCAGGCAGATTGATCAGGAGAGAAAGAGTCAGGGACTAATATCAGCAAACAATCAATATACTGCAGGTCATTAATAATATATATCTTGTATCGCAGAGACGATAAATTGCCTAAACTACTTTTTTAAATCTTTTTTTCTTCTTTTGAATTAATGTCTTTATTCTTATTCTTTATGACAAACAACAGCTTCCATAAGCCCAACTTCCACAAACGAAGTAAAATCCCTGATGGACCCTATGTTGAGATTGGAGAGACTTCGAAGCCTTGAAGCCAAATGGAACACAACAACAAGCCAGTCGAATCCCACATGAGTACCTCGTAAGCTACAGCAAGTATTTCATTAAATAAGTTCCCAGCCGAATCCTTTGACTAAGTTCTGTCGATAAGTGAGATCATGATAATTTCAATCTAGGCAACCCGTAATGGCTTGTAATCTGTTTCTACGGATGAAGAAAAAAAGCAGATTGTAGATCACGTTATTTCAAGTTCGCTTTCGAGAACAATAAGCTGAGAAAAAGATAATATAAATTAGTTAATGATTGAGGCAATGAACACAGGAGAAAAAAATTGAAAACAAGCCACTCGTTATATTATAAAATTGAAGGAGTAGTATTAAATAACGCGATTTATTTTATTGGGCCATAGTAAGATAAACTAAAGAAAAGAAATGAATAAAAGACACGTACTGAAACATATATTTAACGAAGAGTCAGAGGGGTTTTAGATTTTAGATGAATAAGAAAGAAGTCGAGGAAAATAGAGAAAATGAACAATGAGATAAACAAAAATGGCCGATAAATCCTCACACAGACTCTCTCCCGCTCCGAGACTCGGCTCTCTTACTCCTTCTCGCTGATTCTCAATTTTTTTATTAGTTATTGTGTAGTCGATTACTAATTATTATTAACAAATTATGATACTCACGTGTTACAAGTATCGACTTATTGATTAATGTGCTACTCGTGATTATCGAATTAATTCATCTCGCTGTCTTCACCCTCGAATTGTCCCAATTCCATTAAGAATCGTCGTACCAAATCAGTCAAAAATGAGCCCATGCGCTCTGATTGTACATGATGAGTTCTCCTTTTTACAATTTATTCTTCTTTTTTAATGCGATTCCGTCGGTTATCATGTTGTTTTAACTAATGGCACCGTAGAACCTTAGGCAAAGTCTACGAGTGTGGCAGGCGTAATGTAACTACGAGCAATCATTCATCTCAAGAATTTCATCTGATAAGTTATCGATGCTCAAAGCTACCTTATGACTACGCCTATCGGTAGACTGTGCCTTAATTTAGGTTATTAATTAATTAGCCTCATTAATTTAGATTTGATTGGCGTCCGTAATTTATTACATTTTTTTCGTCCTATTGTCCGTACTTATAAAATTTTTAAATACGCGATTAGAATGTTAGGTAACGAAAAGGACAGGTAAGTCGCATGGTACGATTTAACGTTAGATATTGTATTATTTTTATAATATGTATATGTGACGTGCAAAGATCGTTGTCGCCGATAATGCACAGTGTGTTGTATTAAGAGTTAATTGAAAGATCTAGGAGACTTATTTACGCTTGTCACGATATTTGTTTTTGTCTTCTCATTTTTATTAGAACCTTTTTTTTTAATCTGGCAGGTCCATCCATGGTTAATTTTCTGGCCTTTCAATTACATTTTTTTTATAATTTAAAAACGTCCAGCCTTATAAGTGTACGAATATATTTGTCGCTATTTTAGTACGAAATGACCTTTAATATCTAAATTATCAAAACCAGACTATTATATAGTTCATCATATTTGCAATAAACAATTGTTAGACAGAAAATATGTAAACATTGTAACGGACAGGGACCGAATATATATTAAAACAGTAAGAATTGCATCTTTTTTCTTCTCTCAATATTATCGTTGCTCATAAGCATTAAAAACATATTCTTTGAGGATAGGTATTGAAGAAAGTGCGTATACGATATTTCCTTTATTTGTTTTTTTTGTTTGAAACATAGATTTATTTATAAGTCTATTAAACTTTTCTCTGGTAGGAAATCCCTCGCTGAGGACACAATTTCATACTATGTCGATTAAAAAAATATATCGCGATATGAACTAACGAAATGACAAGAAAAGAAGGCATTTCTGTTAGTTTGTTGTCGGCTAAAAATAGTATATGTATAATCTAATTGATTTTCATTAAATTACACATCTTTTCAAATACTTAAATTAAAGCTTTTATAGTACACAGCAATTTTATGGCTCCCGCGGTTATTTAATTAATATTATATTGTTGATTAAGTTTACACCGCTATAATACTCATGCTTCATTGTTAAACAATACGCAGGGATCTAAAATAGAAAATGATATAACAAAACGGCAGGTAATATTTGATTTACGACATTAAGAAAGTTCGTATGTTTAGAATTAATTTAAGAAAAAGTGGGATTATATGAGTTGATTTCAAGGGGAAAAAATGCAGTACCCTCTAATCCCCATTATCGATCACGCAGTTTTTTATGCGCTAAAGAAATTAATTCGAGGCCATGCAAAACCTTATCTACAAGACAAGAAATTAAAGGCAATGTATAGACGTTTGTACAATCATCCTCTTCGTCAATAATTATTATTTAGCAATTTGTATAATTATAAATGTTATTCAAACTTATATTTTGCAAGGCCTTTGTTGTGCTTGACAAGAAAGGTTCGCACGTTTGCACACATTGTGGCACTAGTTTTGGTTACAACTGGAGTGCGATGCTCTTTGGGCCTTTTACAATTCTCGCTGAGATCCCGCAACCTCCACCATGGACTTCCGGATCCTACGAATGAATTCATCACGGAATACTTGACCGAATTGCGTAGGAAGGAATGAGAAACTGCGGATCTGGTGATCTTGAGCAGGTGGATGTAATATAAAAAAAAAGTACTAAAAATTGAGGATCTTATGAATTTGATCCTACCCTTACTGTACAAATGTACACCTTATTCACAGAATTAGTTTACAAGGAAAATGAAATGCTTCTTGCTTATGCAATTTGCCTAAAACTTTCTTTTGGTTTCCTCTACATGCTCTCCGTAGGGTTCATGCAGAGTGCTGTTAAGGCGAATAGAAGAAAAACTATTCCACCGATGATGGTTACTGAAAATAAATTACTTATGCCATTAAAATCTTATTTGTCCAATGTGTGTAAATTTTCAGATAACATTTTTGGAATTTGATTGATTTTTATATTTAAGGATGATTAAACTTGACATAGATATTACCTGTGCGTACTGATATTCTCTGTGCGATCATCCTCCCTCCAAGGACAGCAAGACCTGTACAAAAACTATGTCCAAGGACTCCTCCAAGGATCACGCCATAAACGTCCTGAAATATAGTTCTTACGTCAAAGAGGGTGAAACCAGTTTTAAAATTAGGAACGCTTACCTCTCGTGCAGCTAGGATAATCGTGGTCAGCTGCGAGCGATCACCCCATTCGGCAAGGAAGGTCAATGTGAAAGCTTGGAGGAAGATCCTGGAGAGAAGCATAAAGACACTTGCTTTGGGTGATTTGCGAATGATACCAGTTTCTGGATCTTGAACAAGAGTAGTACCAGCTTCTTTCTCAAACTGCAAAATAAAAGAATGACTGTTTCACAATTCATCAAGCTCTTAGGAAAGGAATTCTCTTGAAATTACTTCATCCTCTCTCTTCCTGAGATCCAACTGAACCTCTTCCAATTCCTCTTGAGCCTCTGTTGGGGACATATAGTACCCATCACGTAGCATCTTCAATCCAAATAGGGCAAACAGAGCTGTACTTATATAATAAGTATATGCTCTAGGTATGATGGTCGCAGCATAGCCAAAAACCACTGAAAATAATATCACACTGTTTATTACAAAGATCCATTACTATCGGGAAGTAAGTTTGCGCACCAGATAGTACAGTCATAAATGCAAGAGCTGCGATTGCCCCAGCAAATACAGTAAGACGAGGATGTCTCATAGCCATGATGGCAGCAATGAAGAAGGTTTTGTCACCCAGTTCAGAGACAACAATAACTGACAGCGAAGCAATGAAGGCATGAAGAAAACCAAGGCTACCCTGAGGCTGTGCCGAAGTGAGTTCTTGACTTGCCTAAAATTGTAGACATATAAATAAACATATGAACAATGGAAATACACAATAAAATGCAGTAAAAAAGTATAAGCATACCATAGACGTCATTGCAATATGGGGTGAAATTATTGTTTGGGGTATTCTCTCCGCAAAGGAGAGTTTAATTATTGTAATCACCAGGACGCAAAATGCTAATAAATATCGCGAAATCATTCTTTCAATCGTCATTTGTAACCTTACTGTTTTCTCGTCTAACTAAACGGAACTTAATTGCAAACAGTAAGTTCGCTTGCAAACTTCCTTTCGCTCGGGTGAGGTTATGTGATTTTCTAGAGTTGCCATTAGAGTGCGACACTTTAGTACTTTTCGCGCGATTCCCAACAATGCTATCCAGATGGCGTTTCCTAATGGCAATTTCACAAATGCATTATTAGTCGCTAATTTTTTACCATAACAAAAAAAAAGGATCGTCATAGGTAAAATTGTACCGAGTGCATTATTACATATGCAATCAAATTTGTTAGATAATTTCTTATCAGAATATTTGTGTGCGAACACACATTTGAAATTTGCATGAAAAAATAACTTTACACGATATTTAGAAAAGCCATTAAAAAATAACGGTCTCTTCGAGCATCAAACGGATCTACAAACCATTGTAGTATTCCCTGATAGGTAACGTAAACGAAACGAAATATTTGTTCACAATATACGGCAATTTGATTTGTTCACATTTTACATAACATCCAAAAGAATCCGTATCGAAGGAGGTAACACCGGAGATCCAAGGGTATCAAACTTTAAACCTCACGATGCGTATGGAGCTTATTGCGCAAGGCCAGTTCCTCAGGTTCCAGGACGCATGCACAGTTCATTATCAGGTGTCTCCAGTTTACGTTCCTCGAAAGGATCATTCTGCAAGGTGTAAAGGATGACGTGCATGTATGTAAGTAACCTGAATTAATAAAGAGGAGGGAAGAAGGTATAACACAACGGCAAAAGAAGACATATCGAACGGTGTCATAACATAAAAATAAACCAAGACAAATGAATCAATGTAATAAATATGAAAGATGGTAGGGCATCATCAAGTAGTAACTTGTTAGTCCAGAAGAGTAGTCAACACTCTGAAATACTATCCAGTACTACTTGACTTTCTGATCAGCCGTTTGTAATAGCGGAAGTGTCATCCTTTTTCGATAAGTCTGACGCCCTCCCACCCTTCCAACCTCCTCTCACCCCTTGATCTCTCCTTCTCACTCCAATCCATTTCATCATGCATTCTCACCTTACTTTTACATTCCCTTCTTCGATTGGACACTACAGTACAGAGTCAATTTTATTCTCAATTTCAGTCGCGTCGTGTCCACTGTTACCGTGGAGACAGCGTGTACAGTTTTTCATTGAAATTGTTTTTTAAATTACGAGCAAAAACTAATCGGGTTCGCCCCGGAGATAGATTCGTTCGATGTTATTTTTGTGTTTACCAGGCTGACTTGCTCTAACATAAATTGAGAAGGGAACGACGTAGCTAGCTGAAAATACTAATACTCATCCGAATAAGTCAAGCACAATAAACCGTGTAAATTTGATGACGCCAGTTGGAGATTTTTTGTGTTATGGACAAATACGAGTATTTTTTATTTCATAGTTAAGAATTTGAGTATCCCATGAGATACCGTACGGATAACGGACGTCCTTTTCCTCCCTAATATGTACACCAGGCTACGCTTTAAGACCGTTCTACACCGCAAAAAATAATTTCTCCATCGAATTTCATCGTGTACTGTGAGTTTCGTGCCAAATCGCAACTCATAGCAGTTTAATTAGTGAATCTTGTGAGATGAGATTTGTGACTGATCAAGGGTTTGTTTATACTTTTTATTAACTGTGCATTTTTTATAATCATTTTTATAAAAATGTGTACGGCGCCTTTGAAGTACCGAATGAGATAGTTGTGAATTTTTTTAGTTTATTGGCCAAAGCGCTTTTACCTAAAAATTATTAATAGCTTCGATAATTGCTCGTTAATTTATTTTCAAACTATTCAATTGACCGGTAGTGTTACGTTGTCGAATACTGTTCCCGTTGAAATGACGCTTATACAGTGTTTAATTACTCTATCAGATATTCAACTGCCGTCTCACTTAACGCTTCTATTTAATTGCACAGTTACACAGTGCGAGTGATTACATTTTAATTGCCACCCTATAATCGTGTAAATGACAAATTAGATAAACCAACCAAAGTTGTGTATGCAGATTACATGGACATTACCAAATTCGTATACACAGTGTTTTGTGGTATTATAAGCTATAATTAATTAGTGTTGTCAATTAAAAACAATTAATTCCATAGGGATAGGTAGATACTAGTCAAAAAATATATATAACAATTTAATTAATTATTAATTAAACGATTCATTAAATATTTGTCAAATCGTTAGATTTCCTATTATATATGATCAAGTCAGTATTGAATTTGATTAATACAGATCATTTAAAGTTTTTATTTATTATATTGAATCTATATGGTCGTATTTAGTCTAATCGATCTAATCTGTTCCTATAACTGATTGTCACGTGGAACATTAATCACTGCGGCGAATATATGTTTTGCGCCTTTGCGCCCATAATGGATTATAGAAAAGTGAAAAACATTGTTGGACGTCAAATTTATAAAGCTCAAGGCGCATCTTTATGATAAATTGTCGCTCTCTTGTTCGCTCGTTATAAAAACCGTAAGGAATCATCGATTCTTGCTTTCTTCAATTATTTTCTTCTACTTTCAGTGTCCTTATTCTCACTAAAACTCTCCATATATATCCCTCCTTGTCTTCCACTACTATCGTTCCGTCTCCTCTCCCTCTCCCGGCTTTCCTCCAATTAATTAAAGTATCGATTCGGTAATTAATGCACCCGCGGGAGACAATAAACTCCACTTTCACCCTCCCTTTACTTAATTGATCCGAAGATCGAATTTGGAGCTACGAAGCAATTAAACTTTCATTTACACATTTTTTAGTTAAGTAACATTGTTAATTAACCATAATATTCTTTTCGTAACAGGTGCACGGGTCGGAGTTGAATCGGAGAATGACGACAGGACAGATGATAAAATATTGCAAGGATAAAGAAATGAAAGAAAGCAGATACACGAAGAGGGAGAAATTAGCATGATGTTTCAAGACGAAGGTACTGAGTGATTATAATATTAATTGTGTAAGGGATGAATCCTGTGTCCTTTCAGGTGATACGATTCTGTGGGATCTTATAGAGAAGAGGGTGAGGGCTGTTTGATAATTTATATTTATATTGACTTTGTTTTTCTTATATTGTTTTTTTTATTTAAAGTTTTGACCTAGCTCCACGCAGATATCTTATTATCGATTATCCCAAGGGACGATTCGCAATAATTGATGGGATTAATTTACTGCAAGCAATTATTAGACTTCTAATGGCAATGTAATAGGACTTCCGTCTTATGCGCAAATTGGAAAGTGTATTATACCTGGACGATTAGCCACACGCTAACCCTGAATGTCTTATGGCAATGAGAATAGTCTTTCTCCTGGACGGGATCGGTCAGTTGTTGGAATAGGACGGAGACCATCGTTGCTTCTACGAATTTTGAAATTGCATTAGACTTGTGCATTTAAACTTTGAGGAGGAGCCATAGATTGATTGACAGTTGGGATGAATATACATTGACACAAGTTTTGGATTTTATTGAAACTATTGACTTGGATGAAGTTTTAAATGGTAGTGTCGAGTTTTTGTTAGGGATCATATATTAATGTTTTCTAGTGATTTATTGTTTTTTCAGTTTTGTTTTTAATTATTTTATTGTTGCTTTTTATGTATTTCTGTAAACCGCCATCGCGTAGGACTGTCGGGCAATGAATATCGGACAGCCTGTTTATTTCAGGATATTTTTCTAGTGACTCCTCGGTCCTCCAGTCCGCCATCGTATAAATAGAAGTGCAGAAGCGACTCCAAGATGTGCATTGCTCGATAGCCGATCCCACCTGAATCCTCATTCTCTCGGAATCATTTTTGAATCGGCTTCTGGAAGATCGTCGTCGTCGTCGCCGAACATACGGATCGAAGGAAGAGGAACGTAGAGTAGGAATTAACTCGAGGATTATCTTATATCATATCGTGTATAAGTTTGGTGAGTTTTCTTATTCCCTTTAAATATTTTGTCATTTCGTTACTAACAGTAGACACGAACTTTAGTAGATTTTGGATCATTCATTTTTTTCAATTTTTAATTACGCACTTCAATTGCATTGATTTTAATAATTTTCAGTGTAGTTTGTAAATTTTTTAAAATTTTTTAGACAAAAATCTAATCGTCCTTGAGTTATATGAGAGACTTTTTCAATTCCTCCCTCCCCCCAATTTCTTATATTAACGAATATTATTTTCTTTCAAGTGCAGATAAAACCAGAGGACGTAACGCGTTCCGTTAATTCGACTGTATCGCGCAGATGATCTAAATTCTTTGAAAAAATATCGAAGTAAAATTTCTGGAGAATACTCCACGAAGCTTTTTGCAATGCAGATTAATCTCTCCGACTACGTGGTTGTTTTGCGGAGTCGGTGGATAATTTTGGAAACTGCCCGTGTTATTAATTCTTGGTTAGCGTATCGTATATTCACAGACGTATCTGAATACGTGACTGAAATTACGATGGAGTCTAATAATATCACGTTTTCTTACCCGTCTATGGTCATCTTATTCTCATTCGAACGGAACGATGCGATTGCTCGAAATTTTCTTTTTGATTCAGAGGTCACTGATCGTATTAGAGAAACGCGAAGAGAATCGAAACAGCCAACCAATTTGTACAATATTAAATTGTATAGATCCCTGTCCGAAGTATCTTTCAATGTAAAAAAAGCGTCAAGTTCGTTTGCCTCTTTTCAACAGAAACGGCACGCCAGCCACTACGTATATAAATTGTATACTATTCAGTAAAAAAAAAGATCCTGACCTTGAATAGGAAGTGCCATCTTTCCCTTTCTATACGAGTATTCCTCCATTTTTCATTTTGTACGTCGTGCCTTGAGTTTCATGAATTTTCTTCGTACACTAACTTTCATCTCAGTAAACCTACAGAGACATTCGAGTCTGATCCATCTGAAGAAAACTTTCATATGTTTTCCATTGATCTCTAATCAAAGACACTGGACTCATCTTCAGCAAGCAATCATGTACGGTCTAATACTGGAGAACATGTCGGAGTACATAAGACAAGTTTACGGAGAAGAGCGTTGGGAAGAAATAAGAAGACAGGCAGCAGTCGACCAGCCAAGTTTCAGCGTTCACCAAGTATATCCTGAGAACTTGATACCAAGACTTGCCAAGAAAGCAATTCAAGTACGTTATAGAATTGACAGAAACAGTTGTATTTTTTATAACCGGAAATGGATTCTTGATATCGATGCCTTCTAACTTCCTATTCTGTTCTTGCACTTACAGGTCCTTGGAATAACTGAGAGAGAATTCTTTGATCAGATGGGCGTCCATTTTGTTGGTTTCGTTAGCCAATATGGTTACGATCGTGTACTATCAGTGCTTGGACGACACGTACGTGATTTTCTTAATGGTCTGGATAATCTTCACGAGTACCTCAAGTTCTCTTATCCGAGGATGCGGGCGCCATCTTTTATATGTGAACACGAAACACGTCAAGGTCACTTATAATGGATTATAAAATTATGTTAATTGTGTGACGTTCAGGGTGTTGTTAATTACATTTATTTTTTTTAATCCAGGTCTTACTCTTCACTACAGAAGTAAACGGCGAGGATTTGTTTATTATACTATGGGACAAATTCGCGAAGTTGCCAGACACTTTTATCACAAGGAATTGCAAATTGAACTTGTCAGGGAGGAAGTTCTCTTTGACACTGTACATGTCACCTTCCATTTGACTTTTGACAATCGAGCTTTCACACTAGCCTCACTTGCCATGACAAGAGAAGAGAAGCATTTGCCCATTGGAGCTTCGGTTTTGTTTGAGATTTTTCCATTTTGCATAGTCTTTGGGTATTTATGTTGTTGAGTCATTTATACAATTTTCACTCTCCTGATATACAGGATTTTCACAAATCTTATTCTTTCTCCAGATCAGATATGATTGTCAGAAGCATTGGAAATTCACTTATGGTAATATTACCAGATTTACTGGGGAAAAAAATTACTCATTGGTTCGATTTGGTCAGACCACTGATAGCTTTTAAGTTTCAAACGGTTGGTATCTGATAGTTATTTCCTATGTAAAAGTTATAATCACATATAATTATTTAGGTACGTTTTTTATTCGCATTTTTTTTAGATACTGAATAGGACTAACAATATTTTTGAACTAGTCACTGTCGACCCAGTTCTGTCTGACTATCCGTCGGACAATAAAAAACGCGATAGTACATCAAACAATGAAAGAGATCCTCCCGAGGACAAGACACTTAGCTTAAAGGGTATAGAACGATGATTAAATAATAAAAAAAATAATTGTATGCCTTTATAGTGACTTACTATTCTCTTTAGGACAAATGATTTATATGGATAACTGGAGAATGATGATGTATCTTGGCACACCAGTAATGCCAGACTTGAATGCTTTGATTGGTACAGGTCTCTACATAAATGATCTGTCAATGCATGACTTTAGTCGGTGAGTAGCCAAAAGTATCTATTGAAAGAATACAGTTATATTAATAAAAGAAAACATTCACAGAGATCTCATGTTGGCCGGAACCCAACAATCCGTAGAACTGAAACTAGCCCTGGACCAGGAGCAGTTGAAGAGTAAAAAGCTGGAGGAATCTATGCGAAAGCTGGACGAAGAAATGCAAAGAACAGATGAATTGTTATATCAGATGATCCCAAAACAGGTAGCTAATCGATTGCGCGACGGCGGGAATCCAATAGATACTTGTGAAGTAAGATATAAAGAACCCTTCTCTTATTCGTCTAATATCAAAACTCACTCAATCTAATATTTCTGTAATCGTTTAAAAGATGTTTGACAACGTGTCAATACTCTTTTCCGACGTGGTTAGCTTCACTGAAATCTGCAGTCGTATCACGCCTATGGAAGTGGTCTCTATGTTAAATGCAATGTACTCGATATTCGATACACTAACTGAACGCAACCGTGTTTACAAGGTAAATATATTGTACATAGTATATAGAAAATAATGCTGTTAACAATCATACGTATAATATAGGTATTAAAAGAAAGCAATAATCTCAGGTTGAAACCATTGGTGATGCCTATATGGTCGTTTCCGGTGCACCTGTGAAAGAAAATGATCATGCGGACAGAGTGTGCGACATGGCCCTGGACATGGTGGAAGCAATAATGGATTTAAAAGATCCATCAACAGGTATGCCAGGTAGCTCTGAGAATTGTGTTATATTACTTTCAATATCTTCGGGTATCTTCACTGCCTCTCTGTTTCAGGAAACCATCTGCAGATCAGAGTTGGAGTGCATAGTGGCGCCGTGGTGGCAGGAATCGTAGGCTTGAAAATGCCTCGTTATTGCCTCTTCGGGGATTCCGTAAACACAGCTTCCAGAATGGAGGCGACTAGCGAAGCAATGCAAATTCACATATCACAATCGACTAAGGAACTTTTATCTCCATCTTATAAAGTCACTGAACGTGGTGAGATACAAGTCAAAGGAAAAGGTAGGCAGATTTTTATTGTATTATTTTAGTTATCAGCTATACCCGTTGTATGGTTGTATATTTTATGAACAATGTAATTCTTTTATTTTTACCTTATTCTAGGAACCATGAAGACTTACTGGCTGGAGAAACGTGGTGAAAGATCCCAGATGACCAGAGGAATAAGTATTCACACACCGCCTCAATGGTACAGTCGTGCTAGCGAAAAAAGAATATCTTTAACTAGTGGCGGCGGTTCGATTCCACCAACACCGTGCGAACGAAAGCCACGTCCTGAGTCTCGCCGAGAATCCAGGATGTCTTCGCCGACGCAGTTAGGATCAGGAAATAATTTGCCGGAGGAGCGAAGAACTTATTCGCCAATCACGTTTCAAGATGTCGCACGACGCTCCGTCGCAAATTCTCCCACGAAAACTGCAAATACTCAAGGTAAATTAATTGAAATTTGAAAAAGCCAATATTAATATAAATAAAAAGGGAATATAAATATTGCCTATTATATTGTTCTACCTGTCTTATCTTTCTTTTTTTCTCTATATAAATTTTTCTAGAATTGAGATCGAATTCCGTAGGAGCAGTTTCTGCTCTTGTTCGCAACCCAGCTGATGTCTTCGGATCGTTACTGAGCGACACCGAGGAACATTTTCGATTACACAGAGACAGCAGGTCGGCTAGGCATTCGGTTGGCGTACATCAGAGACCGGAAGTCAAGGTAGAGACTACTACAAGCTCATCCTCAGGGGAAAGTTCGCCCTTGAGCTGTGGGGATTTAGTATCATCCAGGATCACTGGGATAGCAAGTAGTGAATTTTGCGTAGGAGCCGAAGAAACGAGACTCATGGTCCCCAGGGAACAGTGCTGTCCGGGTTTTGCCATTCCTAAAGGAAACAAATCTAAAAATCAGAGCAATGCTTGTAACATCGTTTAGAGATTTTACCAACGACGTGAATATCGATTTTAAAAATTCAATGACCCTATTGATTATTCAAAAAAGATGGTCACTACTATATTCAAACTCTCCCGAATTGGATATCTAATATTTTTCAAAGGAGAAGAAAAATGAGAGAGTCTCAAAAAAGAAATAAAAACTACATCTTCCACAAATAAACATTTAACTCGTGCGATAATAAACTTGAATAAAAAAAAATGGTGATGCGGAGGTGTATAATTATTTTTTTTCTGGAGCAGCTAGTGACACGACTCAAATATCATTTTACAACCTTGTTGATGTAATTACTGTAATTAGTGTAATTATTGTAATTAGTGTAATTATTCATTTCTTGACTCGGATTGCATAAACATGGGGTCGCTTACGGTTTTTGGATCGTTTCACCCATTCCAAGTAAATGAAATTGACAGAGCAAAAAATAGAAATATTTTTACATATTATAAAAAATTTTCAATGCTTTCTACCGCGCTAGATCTGATATAATTGAATGCAATGTAGTTAAATTTAAGGTGATTCGGTCGCAACATTTAAAACATAAGTCAGAGAGTATAAACCCCTCGATGAGAAGGACCCATAATATGTATTTCAACGAATAACAACCAGGAAACGGTCTTTCGTATTCTTCTTTATCATTTGATTACACGCTCAAAATTTCTTTTCATGTAGGTTATGGTTAATTTTTAAAAGTAACAAACAAAGCAGCGCGTGTCTCTTTTGCTCTTATGAAAATTTTGCGAGTCTTCCTCGCACAATATCATTTTCTGCCTTTATCGTTATAATATAATCGACACGTACCGACATTAGAAGTTGGCAAAATATGGTGTTTAAGTAAATATAAGTAAATTATTACTGTAAGCCAAAATCCCTAATACATTTGTGGTACTCTGAATAATCCCACTACTCAAATGGTATATTCGTGTATAAAAAATAATCGACCAATTGTCAATTCGTGTTACGTGATAAAATGTTCGATGTTTTACTTATAACTATTTATGTATCAAAAATAAACGAGGAATCAATTTGTCTAAAAAGTCTTATATACGTATCTTTCAACGGAGAAACAATACTATTGTTTGTTTAGAAAATAAGAAATTATGTTAATTTTTTTATTTATCAAATCATATTTCACTTTTGGAATTTACCATTGCTCTGC
This sequence comes from Trachelus troglodyta, assembly GCA_030142635.1. Lineage (NCBI taxonomy): Eukaryota > Metazoa > Arthropoda > Insecta > Hymenoptera > Cephidae > Trachelus > Trachelus troglodyta. The sequence continues at coordinate 333,599 of JARQTJ010000604.1, read as the reverse complement.
ATTGTAATTTCAATATACGGTTTAATAAATTTTCAATGGTTCACCATAGGTATAAATTCAGAAATAGATCTATCTGGATCTGCACGAAATGCAATTCTAAGGACGAAAATGTCCGGTCAGCTTCTTAACGAGGATCAGAGTAGGTTTTACTATAAGGTAAGTCCTGAGACACAATACCTTATTCTCCCAGGAAAGGACATTTATCAAGATGAGTGTCCTAGCATTGTTCGAGACGTCGTGAAAATATCGGATAAGAGTAAGAATAAAATAACACATGACATAGATACGATATACGAAAATCTATTTATTTGATTGTTTTTTTTAATCAATCCAAAAATCGTACAATGCAATTATTGGTTCTACTGATTGAACGGATTTTCCAATAGATTCATCTCGATACGAAGTTGTCAACATTTTCACCTTTTTTCTCTAACCTCGTTTTATGCTCGCAGGAAAATTTGCTTATTTTATTCCTGCCACTTGCTGTTTTAGGATCAGCAGCCAGCAAATAATCGTTAGTCCTGCGGCAGGATACGGTTACGTAGAACGATCCCAGGGAAACCTATTGTTTCGAAAGCAGCAATAATTAGCTTTGGCGAAAGTAACGCACTCACTAATTAATGGATCGTTATCTACCAGGTCGCAAGTTCCAAAGCTTTACGACCAAGTAAGCTCATAAATCGAGTTTACCCACAACACAACAAAAAAATTAAAAAAATCTCACCGAACCCAAAACCGACGACATTAAAAATTACGTTCAATAAAAATTCTAAAAAATCATCCCCACGGAAGAAAATTCGTATAATTTGAAATAAGAAGTCAAAATCAGTAATAAAAAATTCAAAAATTATAACGCACGACTCATAATAATTGCTATTATTACCTAACGGGACGTTCTAAAGATTACTGATGTTCCATTGGACGTTTTAAGGGCGACTTTTGGATATTATAAGTTGTATGGAAATATAAGATATGTTATTCCATCATCCCTAATTTTCTTGGGGATGTTACAATACCTCTTAGTAGCATATAAACAGCAGCAAGGAGCAGAAGATGGTACAAGTTGATCAGGAGCATCGGCAACAGGGAAGGGCATAGAGAGAGAGAAAGAGAGAGAGAGAGAGAGAGAGAGAGAGAGTGAGAGAGAGAGAGAGAGTCCATGTCAATTCATACTGGCTAAAAATGGGGTATGTAGATTTTCCAATTATTATTTGCCAAGAGTCATAAATAATAAACGGAGATTACGTAGGTCGTAGTACGTCGTCCTGCTCGTCCTCGTCCTTCTCGTCTGCTGAGATATAATTGAATCAAAATAATGTAGAGGTATCGTGTTGTACGCCTGGCCTATCATAACTCAGGTGATGCTCTCGGAGCCCATGTTGTATCTACACACTCTCTCTCTCCTTCTTCCTACGTCTCTCTTCTCTATCTATTCTCCCTCTCTGAGGACTCCCTCTCTATATAAGCCAGGACTTCTTACCAACCACACGGCACTCACTCTCCTTCCGCTCTTTGGTCTACAGCAACTGGTGCAACTGGAGCCAGAAGAGATCATCCACTGGAAGAGTCAGGACCAGCAGGATCATCAGGAAGCAGAAGTACCAAATATAACCTTCTGGTAGAAGAAGATATTTAAAAAGAGCATCAAAATGGTAAGTTTTTACGATGCGGTATAAATTTTTGAAAAATCAAAATTCAACATTTTCTTTTTTTTCCTCAAATATTTATTTTTATCAAAAATTATGCTAGCAGACGAAATTAAAATTCTTGTACGATACCGTGCACTCGATTGCAATTTTTTGAATTAATTATCTCATCGAGATCCTAAGGGTGGTTTTGTGACAAGGGTTAATTATCTGTGGCAGGTGGAAAGTCAAGTTCTTAACATTAAAAATAATTGCGAATTAATTAAACGTAATTGGTATCAAATATATTAAAAAGGGGTAGCCATGATACTATCATCAGTGTCTTCCGTTATAATGTAATGTACAAGGAGGGGGGAGGAGGGTAGGTAATCATGTAAATTCAGTAATGCCCGGAAGTCGGGACATCATTATCAGCTACGAGAGAAAAGGTTAATTGCTGTAATGCAATACGCCGACATTAATTTTACTCACTTTCAATATAATTCACGGGGAACTTGTTAGTTTCCATAAACCATGCGCGTCTCGACGACCTTTGACCCTGGACTATAATATTCTACATCAAATTCTATACTCTATACAACATAACATAACACCAGATCATTATACACAGTACTGTGTATAATGATATTTATACACATTATATACACATATTTATTTATACATTATACACAGTACTGTGTATAATGATACTCTGACGTAATAGTCGGATGGAAAGAAAAAATTTTGGTAATATTTGTTTGAAAATTTCTTTGTTTATCATTCCAGATTGCAAGGACTCTAATCTACTGCCTGGTTATATCCTACCAATGCAGCGTGCTACTTTGCAGCCTCCTACCTACCAAGGACGAAGGCCCTATCAATGTCTATTCTGGACACCAAGGATTTGGCTATACCGGAAAACGATCAGCGGAAGTACCCGAAGATCCTGATTCGAAAGAGCGTCGCAGCAACATGGGATCTTCGTTCATTAGATTTGGTCGTAGCGGAGTCCAGGATCTTGAAACAGGATATGCAGGATATTCCGATGATGCCTTCAAGTCTCAACGTGCAGCTCGGGGTCGACCTGAGAACATTATTCGCTTTGGACGTTCAGGATTGAAGTCACTACGTGGCCGTAAGGCCGAAAGAGCTAGGAGAGTCCTTCACGCTGATCTTCAGGATCTCTGTGTCCTTCCGGAGGACGATCTTTACTTAGCAAGAATCGTCAGCCTCTGTGACGCACTTCCAGAAGCTCTCGACGATGCCACCGAGGTCCTTTAACTGCACGAACTTTATACGAAGGATTCTGATCGTATCCTCTGGACGAAGGAATCTTATATATATATAGAGAGAGAGAGCATTTGAAGTAACCGTCACTGTACATTAAAATATACTCTTCCTTGTTTGATTAATTAAAAACAATGTACAATTTACTACGTAAGAATATAAATAAATTGAAAGAAACCGACTGGCCCATTTTTTTTTATTGATTTTCAAATATCATCGTACCGACGATCAATTATGTTGGATGAAATTTTGAAAATTTTTTTTAAATTTTATACACGTCAGATGCGTTAATATTGTCATTTTTCTTTTTAACGATGCAGTCTCATCGTACTGTATTATATTTTGAAAATTAATTTTAACGACCGAGAAGTTTTGAAATTATCATCAGCAGTGGTCAGTAAAGTTTTACATGTCTGGTCTAATACAAAAGTAAAGTACTGGATTCCAGTATAGTCCGTCTTAATCCCACGAGTCTAATACTCTTCTGGAGTCCATTTACGTTAAAGCGTGACAACAGCCAACAGGGCAGAAAGTCGTGTCGTAATAGTGAAAATCCAGAGCCTTCCCACTTATAATACACCCTGTAGCTCTGTGCCTAATCCAACCCTCTAAACCACCCTCGATACCACCACCCCCCTTTAACTTTTGTACGGATTCCGTAAAACCGTGTCGCGACTCTCAGTTCGGATTCTGAAGTCGTACACAATCAGTTTTCATCTTCGTTCTGGCACAAGTGACAGTCTTATAAAATTATTTTTTTCCAAAATTTTGAATGATTTTGAAAAATTTTAAAGGTACCATGGAGGTTACTTATTATTATTAATAATATTGAGTAACGAGTGCGTGTGGTATAATATTCTTTAATATTGATTATCTTATCAATATTAAATTAAATTAAATTTAAAAAAATTTTGTTTATCTCAAATTTGGCGTCGTGGTCAATTTTCAATGGTAGTCCTGGGCTGTGATTATAATCATAATGAATACTTCGGAGTCGCAACAGAATTTATTGAGCAACGAGGCCAGGTCGCCGTCGGAGCCGTCACTTCATCAGCCTCCAGGAGATTATTCTTTGGGTCCAGTGGAGAAGCATTTTTTATTGAGTGCAGAAAGGGGAGATTGCGCAACTGTCAAACGGTAATTGATTTTACTTATTATTATAGACTGCAAGTCGGTATGACACTGGGATGACTTAATACTAGGTATATATATATATATATGATTTAGATTATTAGAGGAGAATAAAGATCATCCGGAGCTCTTGGATATAAATTGTGTAGATCCTTTAAACCGATCTGCTCTGATAGCCGCCATTGAGAACGAGAATATCGAACTGATAAAACTTCTTCTGGAATTAGGTATCCAAGTGAAGGTAATAATGAGAAATGAATATAGTAATAGGAATAATGATAAAAAAAATTAATTATTAATCGTATTATCTTATCTATTATTTTTTTTTTATCAGGATGCTCTACTTCATGCTATCAAGGAAGAATATGTGGAGGCTGTAGAAATTTTGTTAGAGTGGGAGGAAAGGATTCACGTACAGGGACAGCCTTATGTAAGTTTTGAAAAAAGAAACATTTTTATAGACAATAATTTTTGTATTTTTCAATTAGAGTTGGGAAGCCGTCGATAGATCCTCGTCAAATTTCACACCGGATATCACACCCTTGATACTGGCTGCACACAAAAATAATTATGAAATTTTGAAAATTCTTCTGGATCGCGGAGCAACCTTACCTACCCCTCACGATGCAAGGTTTGATATTTTTTGAAAAAATAAATTGAATTATTTTCGAAAAAAAATTTATTTCAGATGTGGATGCGACGAGTGCGTCACGTCTAGCGAACAAGATTCTCTTCGGCATTCACAAGCTCGCATTAATGCATATCGAGCATTGACTTCTCCATCACTGATAGCGCTATCATCCAGAGATCCATTATTAACAGCCTTTGAATTGTCCTGGGAACTTCGAAGACTGAGTAGAATGGAACAAGAATTTCGATTTGAATACAACGTAGGTGAAAGTTAAATAAGAGAAATTATCTACAATATAAAATTGTGGTCACAATTAATTTCCGGGCTACAGCATATGTATAGGTCTTATCTTGCTGTGATTGAATTTTTGAGGGAAAAAATTTTTTTAGGAAATGCGAGAACAGTGTCAAATTTTTGCTACGTCTTTGCTGGACCATGCGAGGACGTCACACGAGTTGGAAGTTATGCTGAATTACAATCCCACGGGAGAGAATTGGGAACCCGGAGAGAGACAGACACTGGATAGACTGAAACTCGCTATTAAGTACAAGCAAAAACAGGTGATAATTGTTAATGAAATAAATAAATTAATTAGATTTATTGAATTCATTTTTGATATTAAAAAAAAATTTCAGTTCGTCGCTCATCCAAACGTTCAACAACTTTTAGCTGCTATCTGGTACGACGGTCTTCCTGGCTTTCGTCGCAAGAGTATGGTTGGACAATTAATTGAAGTTGGAAAACTTGGCGCCATGTTTCCAGTTTATAGTTCTATCTATATGCTCTCGCCAACTTCGAAGATGGGATTATTTATGAAGAAGCCATTTGTCAAATTTATATGTCACTCGTCGTCCTATGCCTTCTTCTTGAGTGAGTGATAATTTGTATAGGTCATTTTTTTACAAAAAATTATTATTCATTGATTACTTGTCACAGTGCTATTGGGAATGGCCAGTCAGAGGATAGAGTATTTGGTAATTGAGTTTTTTGGAAATGCTTGGATGCGAGAAATTTTGGCAGGATGGAAGAGACACGAGCGAGGATGTATACCGGGATTTGTTGAATCTGGTGTAATAATTTATGTATTTAGTAAGTATTTTTTAAGAAAAAAATTGTGTATATATTTTTGTATTAAATTTATTATTAAGTTAATTTCAATATTTTTCTTGCGATCAGGCTTGGTTATTGGCGAAATTAGATCGTTATGGGCTGATGGTTTATTGGAGTATATTTCGGATTTATGGAATATCGTTGATTTTGTTCAAAATACTTTTTACGTCATTTGGATAAGTTTACGGATGACAGCGTGGTTCGTTGTACAGGTAATTATTTTTTTGGATTAAAATGCAGATACTGATTTTATATTAATTTTAATTAATATTATTAATTTCAGAGGGAATATTGGGCTGGTGAGGATCCTTGGTATCCCAGGGATCAATGGGATGCTTACGATCCTATGTTACTGTCCGAAGGAGCATTTGCTGCTGGAATGATTTTTAGGTGAGTGAAATTTGAATTTGAATTTATTGTAAATATTAATAAATAATTATCTATAAATTCATTTTTTGATGATCTTCAATTTTTAGTTTTCTCAAACTCGTCCATATATTCAGCGTGAATCCACATTTGGGTCCCCTACAAATTTCTTTGGGTCGCATGATAATCGATATCATAAAATTCTTCTTTATCTACACTCTGGTCCTCTTCGCCTTTGGTTGCGGTAATTAAAAAAATTATTTTGAAATAAGCCACTTGAAAAGTTACAAACTTATTCTAAATATCAAATTGAATTCTTTCATCAGGTATGAATCAACTCATGTGGTATTATGCTGATCTGGAAAAGATGAAGTGTTATCATTTACCAAGCGGTTTACCAGATTTTGATAATCAAGAAAAGGCCTGTTCTATTTGGAGAAGATTTGCCAAGTATACATCAGACATATAAAAATATATATATATTTTTTAATTACAATTTTCCTTTGCAGTCTCTTCGAAACCTCTCAGTCACTCTTTTGGGCAAGTTTTGGTATGGTAGATTTAATGTCCTTTGACCTGACCGGAATCAAAAGTTTTACAAGATTTTGGGCCTTACTCATGTTCGGTTCTTATTCCGTAATCAATGTGATCGTCCTATTGAATATGTTGATCGCTATGATGTCAAATTCCTATCAGATAATATCGGTGAGTAGAAAAATATATTTTTTTTCATAAAATCTCCCATTGTCAATTGATAGATACAAAAAGTAAGAAAAAAATATTTTTGGCCTCTTTCTATTTCCCCATTTTCTGTAGGAACGAGCAGACACCGAATGGAAATTTGCAAGAAGTCATTTATGGATGAGTTACTTCGAAGATGGCGACACTGTCCCACCACCCTTCAATATGATACCAACAGCTAAAAGCTTCAACAAAATCGTGACCTGTGGCAAGGGTGGCCGCCCTACAAGATCGTTGATAGTAAGACCAAAAAAAAAATAATACCCACAGACCCATTAAAGATCCGATATAAAATCGAAACTATAACTATATAATTTTCTAATTAGAAAAAATCACGAGAAAAGGCTCTAACCAGACACGAATCAGTGATGCGTTTACTGATAAGACGTTACGTCACGGCAGAGCAACGTAAACGGGATGACTTTGGTATCACGGAGGATGACGTAATGGAGATACGACAAGACATCTCGACATTGAGATACGAGCTGATTGATATTTTGCGACAAAACGGTATGAGAACGCCACAGATTGATAAGCAGGATGCTGCGCGTGAGTGAAAAAAATTTTTTTGAAATCAGGTAGAAATAAAATTTCGACACTTTGCGTTAAGAAACGTCGGTTTTTCAGTGTCTGGTAAGAAGGGCCGAGTAATGGAGAGAAGATTGCAAAAGGATTTCCAGATTGGAATAGTCGAAGGGATAGTGAATGCAGTGATCCAGAATGAGAATGAACCTAAAGACGTCTTCAGTCAGATCGCAAGAGCAATCGGTCGTAGAAGCAGTGGACAGAGTAAGAAAAAAGATTGGAACGCCGTGGTAAGGAAGAATACGCTTGCACGAGATCCCATCGGCAGTACGAATGAAGCATTCATAAGGCAATCTAGAAGAAGTCTGCGCAGACATCTTCAGCAGCATCCAAATTCTGATTTGGCGTCATTGGATCCTGATCGCCTTGTTGAATATAATCCTAATTTATCGGGTGTATCGCCTACGACGCGAATTGCTTATGCCAAGTTCATCATGAGCAGAGTGAAGCAGGTGGAGGAAGACGTGGCTGAAGGTAAATAATATTTACAGACATAACTTTCCTATTTTCTGTGTTTAATTATGGTATGATGATTTTTTATTTTTTAGGTAAAAGAGAAGGCGCTGAGGGTCCTGCCAAGAGTTCACAGTCCTCGCAGAGATCTAGTATGAAGGTTGTTGTGACTGATGCACCGCAAAAGCCAGGAACACCTACAGCTTCCATTCTTAACGAGTCAATTAAGAAGAGTTTATTAAAAACAATGAGTGCTGGTAGCACCAGTTATGATAAGACTGGTGATAAGACGCCTCCTTTAGATTCAAAGGCATCTGAATATCGTGCGCCCACTCCTATTCCCGAAGATCCTAGAGAAGATGAGGCAGGAAAACCATCACCGGCTGAACCACCTCCTCGTAAATGATTTTTTAATTTTTTATAATTCTTTTTTCTTTTAATTTAGACCTTTTATAATTTTGTCTGTTCAGGGAATGGTACGTCGGTAAAACAGATTTCTACGGGTGAACCGTCTAAGAAGGCTGAAGAAAATACTGAGGAGGATAAGAAGAAGAAGGAGGAGGAGGAAAAGAAGAAGGACGAAGAAGAGAAGAAGAAGAAAGAAGAGGAAGAGAAGAAAAAGAAGGAGGAACAAAAGAAAGAAAATCCGCCAGGTGGTGCTGCTGCGCCGGGAAAACCTACCGATGACCAAGAGAATGTTCCAGTGGCGACAACTAAGCTACGCGGGAAGTCAAAAATGACTGGACAAATAATGGGTGGTTGGATATAACGCAAATGAGAGATCAGAAAATTTCGTAAACAATTCGGTGCCAAAAATAAAGCTACCCTTCATGACGACCGTCCTTATTCAAAATTCCCTAGGCATGTTTACGACCCACATAACCCCTAACCACACGCAGGTCAAAAAGGATTCGCATTCTCGTGAGATGAGAGTCGACAAAAACTCCATAAAAACTCCCTTGAGATTTTTAGAATTACGTATAACACAATTTTATAATTACGATCCACGATCTCGAGAGAATGGAGCATATATCATGTCATTTTTTAACTATTTGATATCCATTTAACAATGACAGATAATATATATAGAGGAAACTTAATATATGAAAATGACATGATATTTTACAAGCTTCTTAACAGATTTCAAATTTTTTCACCAGAGGGTAGAAGACTCGATTCGACGTCGTTAGGATGCTATCCCCTATACTATTACACAGTCCAGTAATTCTATTAGGCACAGAAGGGTTGCACTCTCCTCACACTAGCCACTCCCTACTCAAGAGCTTATTATCCCTCTATAATTCAGACGCCTTCGAGTGGGAGGCTGGGCAAAATTTGTTGGTCCATAACGTCGATCCACTTATCCGTATTTTGTTTATAATTTAGACTCTATTAACTCAATGAGATATCTTGATTAAGCGACACAACTGCCGCAGAAGATTCTAAAGAATGGCCTGTAATAAAAGATAACGTCCAGTTTCAAATTAATCCAATACACAATAGGTGCCTTGTTATGGTATTTTTTATAATTATGTTATTGATACCTTCTACTTTGGACGTTAGTCTTTTCAGCAGTTACTCCATTTCCTGTGACAATCTTTTTCTTTCTGTTGGCTCTTTTGTCCTCCTGTAATTTTTTAATTAGGTATTTGTTACACGTTAGTGGTTAATTAAATTTTGAATGTACGAAAATGCGTAGCGAATTGATAAGTGATGTAATATTTCGACAATACTCGCCTCGACCAATTCACCAATTTTATATTGCTTCATGTCATTCTTTGCATCCGACGAGTGTCCAAAATCATCAAATGCAACTGTGCCGTCTTTCCCTGCAAATTCCGTTATCAGTTCACCTCCTCCTGGATGCTAAAATACAATAAATTTGTCAAAACAATATAAACGTTTTTAAATATCAAAGAAAATAATTGTATAGATTTCTCTGTCCGGTGTGCGTTTCTTTTCGATAGCGATTGAAGGAATTTATTATCAATATTCAAAAGAAATTGATTATAGTTATTTGATCAAGAGTCTATAAGAGCATGTTACAAAAAAAAAAGGATTCAGAAAGATAAGATTCAGACGGATCGAATCAATTTCTGATATCTTAAACAGACTAATTTATCCATATATACTGATCATGAATGTAATTATTATTACAATTGTAGAATATAATCTAAATTAAATTAAATTCAAATTATTCTTAGAATTAATTAAAGTCACTCTAACACTGATTTACATATAAGATGAAGAAAATTCAATTTAGATACTTTAATGTATTTCGTGAATTAAAAAATTTGTGAAAAACTCCAAACAGACATTTTTTTCCAAATTTTCACAATACCTGCTCCAAGTAATCCGTGAAGTCGTAAACGATATCCCTGATCACACACCAAACTCGGGGATCTTTTTCGCCATCGTGATTAGCTACTTCTTCCAGAGTGTAAAGTTTTACTTCACTAGATGTCATTTTGAGATTTTATTTTTTCTGCTTTTGGATTTTCAAAATTTCTTTTTCTTTAATCAAAATTGTTCTCTGCTTCTTCTACTTGATAGAAATATCATGTACAAATGTCCCTCTTTTTGAATCTGCCTGCTACCACGTCCCTTCTCGTCGAACTTGAAAATACTTTGTGCGGCGATTTACAAGTTCGTCTGCGGCATTTAAAGTGTCTGCACAGCAGCGATAACAAAACGTAGTTTATCAGAAATCGGTACAGTCTCCCATTTCCCGTCAAATCACAATTAAGTTGATTCGATTATTAGGTACGTGTCAAGACAATAAATATATAAATTTCACGTTACGTCAGATAGCTGTTTTAATTAGTATTAATTACCTCTTTTTATTTCCACTAATAAATCTTTTCAATTATCATATGACAACAACAAAAAAATCATCTGCATTTATTACATCGCGATAACGACTTGCTTATATTTTTTTTAACCGATCTACTTATTTTTTTTTTAATTTTTAATCTGGTTTTTAAACAATATTTCATACCTTTTCTCAAAGTGGACGGTACTTGTACAAGAATATTCCTTCTTGATCGGAAACATCAAGAATATTCCTTCTTGATCTCAAAAAGTCACGTAGTAGATTATAGAATGCCCGAGTCACGTATCGTATTATTGATCATAGATTAGACATCAAAGTTTAATTTAATAATTTATGATTGTATTTCGTGAATCATTTTAAAATATTTCGCTAAATCAGTGCTTTATGGAATTTTTTCACAGAGCCGTTAAAATATTTGTAAAGATATACTTACTACCGTTAAATGAATAATTATTACCAATTATTTATCACAGCCGTGAATCGATGATCGAAAGAATTTTCAATTTTCATTTCAAACTTGTGACTATCATTATTAACCCGGCATAACTCTTGCCGGGTGATCCACGTCAGCCCAAATTAATGCTTTCTATAATAAATGCGGAATAAAATCGCGCGAGCATTTACGGTTTAACTAATTTCCGTAACATCTCAAGGCGTTAATCGAAGTTGATTTTTGTGTATATCAAAAGCAAATTAGCACTATCTATTAATCCTTTGTAACTACCGTACAAAAATTTAGCACGGAGTGTAACACAGTATTTGGCTATCTCGAACATAACCTCATTTATGCCCAGTTAAAAAAATTTGATCGATTAACGTAATTGCAATTATCGAATCATCTTACTGAATACGTGTTCTTGATTATTTTGCAAAGTATAAATTTATTTGATGTTATCAAATGTCCAGTACCTCCAACACTGATTACGTGACATCTTGCCCGGGCAGATATGGATATTTGTACACACACTATGTGCTTGTAAATGTCAATACACATTTTTACACTGATTCATTCCACATTATACGTACGTCCTGAAATTTATTCTAATCTTTACGTGTTAATCAATGATAAATTTCACTGAAGTCATGTCGCGATATTAATTATCAGAATACGTTAACACAATGATTACAGGGTATTTATCTCGAGAAATTTTTATCAAATTGTTAATTGAATTTTTACCAGTAATATCAGGTTCTGTTTGTCGTTAGCTTTTCTATACTGTAAGTACCAATTACTATTAAAATGTTGCAGGCAGATACGTGGTGAATATGAATATTGTTTAAAGATTTATCACTGTGAAAGAATGTGCAGTACTTACTTAACAACTGTTTGATAATCCGTTTGAAATTTGAAAGTTATAGGAAAGATATGTTGATGTGAGAACTCCGTGAAGAAGCAGGTAACACTTGGAGAATAATGTACTTCCGTAGATATGCACCGCAATTATTTTGAAATTGTGTCACGAGACTCAGGATTAAAAACCTCACTGCAGCGAATGAAGGATAACAGAAATTCCTTCGTTTCCTTATGGCTTTACGCTCAAGTGAAAACACGTGCCAGTAACTAAGCCGATTGAATCAGATAAAAGAATTCTTAAGCCAGGGACGCAAGTCCGCGAGACTGGTCATATGTGGACCTACAGAGTTTAAACACTGAATCCGATTATTGTCGGGCGAAATTCATAAGAGTACTCACTCCTTAGTTCCTTCCTTTCCTTATGGCTGTATCCTAAATGGGGGACATGTGCCAGTAACTGGTCCTAATAATCAAGGTTGGAAGTTCGACAATAGATGGCGATATACCTTGCGAGATGGGCATTATTCAACTCAGCGTGAGAACCTACAAAATCTATACACCGAATCCGAACAGTGTTGGGCGAAATCCGTATAAATACTCACTTAAGTTTTCATATGAAAACCCATTGGTGAATGTCGCTGGAAGCTGGGCGCGAGCGAGCCTCGAACCTTTCGGTCGTCAATCCGCTATCTTAACCACTAGGCTACGGCCGCCCAAGAGTACTCACTCAGGGATACCGGAAATTAGTCATGACCATCGGACGTATAGTATGGACTACGCACAGACGTAGGAAAAAAGGTTGACTGAAAGAAAAAGATAGCGACCGGTGGCGGCCAAGCTCTGTCTCTTTCTAATCAGCAGCCATAGTACAAAAGTATAGAGAACGTAGCCAATAGAAGCATTAGAAAAGGAGAACGATTGGCCTTCACCTCATTTCCTCTTTTTATATTTGAGAGGACACTTTTTCAAAGGATATAAGGAAGATACGCGCAGTCCATACTATCAGGTCAGTCCATACCTTCGTGTTTATTAATAGCATGCTTGAGATGCAGAAATGCGCACGAACATTTGGGCTGACCTGATATATGTCGATGATCATGGCCAAGTATAATCTTGTCTTTCGCCCGTTTCCTCCGACGCGGTTCAAGTGTTGAACCTAGTTTAAACTCCGGTTAGTGAATTTTTACATTCCTCCGA
>JARQTJ010000604.1:305560-320246 GCA_030142635.1 Trachelus troglodyta | reverse complement strand
GAGAGTTATTTCAAATGAGGCATAGGTTTAGCTGAACGAGCTCAGTGTTTGGTCGGAGGAATGTACCCTGCGTTTAACCACGATCAAATTTGATCGCCAATTAGCTGAACCGGCGTTTGAACAGCGTCGGAGGAAACGGGCGTTTGAAGTACAAAACTGAAACGGATGTTTATCGTGATCGCGATTCCATACTTCTTTAAATATATCGGAAAGTTTCACGGATCGCCCAAGAGATGGCGCTACGTGTACGTTCCTTTTGTACAACTCAGTCGGTAAATTCTTGTTATCCAAGGAGAATAGTTTCAACGGTCAAAAAGCATTTATCATACTTCCTTGGCAAGTAGTTAGAGACAGTTTCTAAAAGATGGCGCTACAATGACTCCACTATTGTATTTTACAGATCTTACGATACCGTCATCATGCTGTGAGAATCCCCTAATATTATTCAATGAAAATGCGAATTTGATTGAAACACAGTATCAAGCTTACATTTCTGCATATATTACTGCAAGCCATATACATATATATAACCCAACCTCATATTCTGTTGGTTTTTCAGGATCATGTGCAGTTTCCTGTAAAAGCACCTGGTCTCACAAAATGAAGCCCTTTATCCGATTGAACCCCTAAAAGCCAGAAAGAAGAGTTCACAACCCTTGCCGTGGATACTGGCAACGAAGCCAGAACCGGTTTGACCGGTCGTCCTGGCCAATCGTTAAGCGAGGAATCTCGCGGCGGTTTCAGAGGTCGAACAAAAGCCCTGAGGAAAAATGCCGGGACAGCTGCGCGTTTTATAGGCGGAGCTTCAGAAATCCGCCGATTCCCATTGGAATAAATCCACCATAAGATTCTTCAAAGTATCTCATGGGCATGGACACAACCGTGCAGCATCCATTAACATCGATTCAAGAAAATACCAAAAGAAAAGAAAAAAGCACTATCGTTAACAGATCTTTCAAAAAGATATCCTGGACCATACCCATTTACAGGTAAGCATTATAGTGATATTCCAAGACCAGATAGAAGAATCAAAGGAAAAGTAAGCAAAGTCCCGACTTCCGGGACCGCGAAAGGACTAACTTAAGATCTCTACGTGGCGGCAGTAAAAAAATAAAAAAATAACGAAAGAAAAGGAAAACAAAGAAAAGCCTAAGAACCTAATCCTTAAATCGCAATAAAACCGGCTATATTGTCGTATAAGCAGCATCCCGACCTAAAGTCTGGAACCTGTGCCTAAACTAACCTAAAGTCCACCAACGTAGTCAGGATGGTCTAACGTCCTCTGTACTAGGATGGTATGGAAAAAAAGTAGTAGGGACTGTACAGTTTTCGAATTTTCCTAGTACCGAAGTACGAACGTGGGTCTTGTTTACGATATGGATTTTCCTAACGGAAGTTAGCTTGACGGTACCAATGTTAGTGCGCGAATACGTACTGAATGCGCGAGGGATTATCGAAGCGTCTTCGATGTTATTGTTAGGAAGAACAGAGTATATAACACGACGTGGGTTTAAACTCTAATGCGGCTAAGTGCGCTGTAAAATAGGAAGGTCTTTGCCGAGTCCTGGTGTAGTTTAACCTGATGGAGAGAGAAAGAGAAAGAAACTAAGTAGTATAGAAAGTGAAGACGAGACTGTGCATTATTTTTTAGTTGGTAGTGTCAGTGGGTTTTGGTGGAAGTTTAGGTAAATTGGTTATAAAGATTGTGACAAAGATGGGACATGGTGGAAATGGTAAAATAAGAGAAAGAAAATAAGTATAGGTATAGTCACTTAAGTACCTGAAAAAAGGTACGACATATTCGCAGGTCCTGCCGCCTCGTAGATTACCATGTAGTAAAACAAAAATATTGTCCATGGTACCGATTCAAAAGGTAGTTTTCATACCAGTGCTCTAGGTAGAAGTACTTCGGAGCGAGAGTTGTAAAAGTGCGAAAAACGTGGTGTCATTAATGCCTACCCGTACTTCATTCCTATTTAATATAACGCTATTCGCCATTGTATACTCAATAAATGAAATTGAAAGAGCTTTGACTCACGTAGTCTTTGAAGAAAATGTATAATGCCTATTGAAAACTTTCAATTTTTGCGCGTCTAGTCGTTTTTGAAAAACCTTGAAAATCAAAATAGTTTTCAAATAGCGTCCTTTCGAAATCGCGAGGTGAAGCGATTTTCTATATGATACAATTATCGTTCGCAATTTGTACACCGGTCTTATCTTCATGGTGTCTAGAGATTTTATCGCTTCTCTACCTTCTGTCACTTGAAATTAATAACTGTCAGACGGCGAAGATCGAGATCGAATGTTTCTTGAAAAAGAAAAAAAAATTATGACCGCTTATAAAGTTTACAAAAAAAGATTCTGATAAAATCCATGCGAGATTGAACGGTGTCGCGTGTCAGTCGCGAGGCAAGCACTTTGACAGGATATTTACGGTTTGTTTACGCCGCTGGAGTATGCCGTCGTGGTTTATGCTTGCCTATAAATATGGTTCACATTGTAAAGACGCCCAAGAGTTCTCTCCTCTTTCCTGCTGGCATCTTCTTCCTCTCTTCTCACGCTTTTTATACCCGCGACTTATAAGTGCAGCAAGAAAGGATTCGGAAACCTGGAAAAAACCAAATCTACTCAAATCAATTAAAAGTCACATTTTCAGCAATTTAAAAAAAAAATGTCTCGAAAACCATTTGAAAAATCACGTGACTGATTTCGAAAATGAAAAAAATCATTCCTCCTAACCCGTATTACGGAGATTTGTCTATCGCTCGGAAGGGACGTAAAATTATCATGATAATTCGTAGTAACCTTAGTGATACGTTTAATTACATTTAGTCACGACGGTAATATTAAACCAAAAGACGATAACTACAACTGGCTAGATATTCCTACAGTGCTTGAATCTTCATGGGGTACCATGAAGTGGAAGGGCTTTTAGGTACTAATTTTATGTAAAGTTATGAGAGTCTCTTCTAGCCCCCCAAGTACCATTGCCGCTTTCCCGACGGTGCCATAATAGACGGAGCAGAGCGTCCCGACGCTGCCGTATACATCTCGCGTTAACGTCGAAAAGGGATGCTACTTCCGGGACTGTTAGAGAATACTGAAAAAAAATGCAGTAACCAAACAGAATCCATACGCTGGCTGCAATAATTCAAAATAGAACACATCCGTCATACATGTAATTCAATGAAAACCGTCTCGCAGCATCCGGTTGATCCACAAAATCTACGACATAAAAAAAAAATAGAATCCCAATCTAAAAACCCTTTGTACATACCAATAAAGTCATAAGCGAACAATAAGTAAAAATGTATCCCAAAACAATTTTCTTCAATAAATTTTGCAAAAACGATTTTCCAAAATACATTATATCCTGGTAATTTTTTTCTTTTCCCATCCGCCATTTTTCATTCTCCGTTCAACCTTCTCTTACTTCCCCCACCCCTAACCGGACTTCCCCTCCCGCCGACCACTGTACGTCCGCAGCCCCCCCCCCCCCCAACCAAGCCTCAAGAATCGTGCGAGCACAGGCGCAGGTCGAGAAGTGTTTATGGGGCAGTAAAAAAATAAAAATAGAAAACATTTTTACAGGACGATCATTAAAGCAAGCCGAGCAACCTGAGGAGGAAGATATCCGCCAATTAATGGTCGCGTCCAAGTTTTTCTTCCTTCTTCTTATTTCACGTCTTTCGCGCCAAGATCGCTGCTAACCTCGGTCTTTCGATCCTTTCAAGAATCATCGTCAATTCTGGATCAGAGTACAGTCCGAGGTAAGAATTATTTTCTGTGACAATTTGAAGAAAAAAAAAGAAAATTCCATACCTACATGTATACATAGATACGGATAGATGCATATATCGCGTATCGATTAATGATCCACAAAGATGATAATTTTGGCAAAGATAACGCGTGGGGTATAAATAATTCGTAAAAAACAAAAATGGCGGAATCGGTCACGTGAAAGGAAGAACCGGAATCGAAATGTCGAGGTCGCCGTCATCGTTGCAAGAGGAATCCCAATTACGAAGGTCTATAAAGTTGCGTTGGAGATAACGAGTGAATGATAATTCCGAGGTTTATTGTCGTGCGGCTCGAGCGATGTTTGTTTTTATGATCGTCAATAAATTTCCGCCTTTATTTATACTTTCCAACCCCTTTAGCTTGTCACAGGGGTGAGCCGCAACAATTCCAGTTCCTTAATCGGCCATCCTGGGGCTTTGCGAGCCACAAGAAAAATAACGTTAGGAAGAAAATACAGAGACGCATATATATATATGTAGGTGTGTGTTGGTCACTGGTCCAAGAGAAATAAAGATAGAAAGCAAGAGAGACAAAAACGGAGTAATATAGAAACGAAGGGAAAAAGTGGTGAGAGGAGAGAAAGAAAAGAAAATAATAAAAAGACACGATCATCCTCGGAGATCATATCTTTCTCTGCAAGTTTCGAGGAAAATAATATTTTCAAATAAAACGACCGAAAATAAAAATCGAATAAAAACGAAAAAGACTAGCAGTACCATTCGCGATTTGTAGAATGTACAACGAATTGGGACCTGATGCCAAAATAGAATGTCAAAAAAGAATTTTATCGTACCAAAAAAATTTAATCACTCGTAAGGCCCAACTCACTCCCCAATTATTCCCAATAAAACGCCTAAGACGGATATGTTAATTATATTGCTTCGGAATAAAACAAAGGATTTGAAAAATAAGTGAAAAACTAATTTCTAAGTAGGATCTAAGGGAAAAATCTACCCCGTGTTCAAAAAGTCATTAAACCCTCAAATTTAAAACGAGCGTGTAATTAGGGTTGACGAGGAACTTGGTCTTTAACCTTGTATACATAAAGTAGAAAAAGGGCCCAACAGACACTGCGGGTGGGTCCCTTCGCGTATACGGTCTTAAGTCCCAATTGGCAGCATCTGGCCCAAACTCCAGAGGAACGAAGTGTAACAAGTTAGTAGTTGAACCGGTCGATTACAGTTAGGTCATTTGTGATTTTTGTTTAAGTGGGCCCAGGGCGCGACAATATCGAGCAATCATCGAGGGTCTTAAGGTAGAGTAGACAATTGAAAAAGGTGTCGTGGTCCCGGAGGCCCCTGATGGTTCAGTCAGACATAACCTATTTGAACCGGGTCGACGAGGAAGGCAATAAGAAAATACAAGAAGCGAAAACGGCGCACAATAAGAGGTAAAGAGAACAATGGATTTCGAGTCGTTTTTATAAATTGAAACGGTTACAATTTTGGGACTTGAATAGCCGCCTCCCCCCGGTCTTCCGCCCCTGCACCCTTATCCGCCTCCGGCATTCGCCGTCTCCATTGTCAGTCTCCTTATTGCCCGAACTTTCTCATTCCAGGGGGTGTTAAAAGATCCCCTGGTAGCGTTTAAGAAAAATCAAAATTTTCCGCATCCCTTATGAAATACCCCCCCCCCCTCCCCCGCCGCAACCCTAAAAATATACCAAGTAAGAGGGTGCTACTAGCTTTACATGAAAATTCAGAAATTAGTCTAGCCTCTATAGCTTTTGTAGGTTATGACTAACTTAAGAGAGTCCCCCCCCACCCCCTCCACCCCTTACCGATCGATCCACTCGGACGATCCTCTTGGTTACGTAAATTGCAGTAATAACCAGACAATACAGTCAATAAGTATACTGAGTATATATAGTCTCGGCTATGGCGGCCATGACACTTGTATAAAGAGTACTTTGAAATTTTATTATTTTTCTATAAGAAAATGATAATTACACCATTTTATATTTTGGATTTATGTTTTTTCAATATTTATCAATACCGACCGGGATCTGCTTAATGTCGATAATCAATACGTAAAGTGTCTACATAGTCCTACCTTCTCATGGCTTTATAACTTTTATGCCGGTAGCCAGTCGAATCGAATCAGAATTAAAAGTCCACGCAAGTCAACGATACCATTGAAAACAGACCCTAGAAAGCCAAGTGCTAAAGGCCTACAGATGTTTAGTCACCGAATCGAAACAGTGTAGAGCGAAATCCATATAGTCTGAGATACGCCCATCCCTTAGACCATAGACTGGGAAACTATAGACAGCCGTCTCCAACGTATAGTCTGACAATGATAATTCACGTATAATGGCCGCGCTGGGTGTGAACGCCAACGGCGTCGACGCTGCCACGACGTGTGTCACAATATTGACTCGAAAACATATAAAGCCCATGTTACCCCTCTCAGCCCCTATCACACCCCGAAATCCCCCCCACTACTATCAACGCCATATCCCTACCCCAAGTAATCTCAGTAGCGATCGACCTATCTGACTTGTCCGTTTTATCCCCTCTTAAAGTTACCCAGCTACCTATGCTCCGCCTATGGGTGGGAAGATTAACCATATCTTGTTAGCTTCTATTTTAAATCTCCCACTGCCGTCTCTCCCGCTGATACCGCGAAAATTCAAAGTTCTACATTGCCACGTAACGGACTTACGTACATTGTAATATAATTGCGACTGTGTACATTGTGCTGGTTTCTTAACCTATTATTATTTTTTATCTATTCGAAGGAGGGCTGCAGGTTTTTTTTCAGGTTCTATTAATACATTTATTACTCTGGATAACCTGGGTATTATGTATCTGGTATTTATTTAATCTATTGACGCTCGGTCACTATTCTTTTTTTTACAAATTAAGGTTATGTTTCACGTAATGTTCGTAAATTGGTCGATCGATCCGGAAAAATTTTAAGGTTTTTAGAATGATAATTTGTAAGATCTCATTAAAAAGTTCTAATTTATGGATCGAGTGTATGTTTGATCTACCGCGGAAGTTTCGGAGCTTTTTATTAAGCGTTTCGATGGGAGGTGGAAACGTGGGAAAAGTATCGCGTTTAATTTACGACTTAATGGGGCTCGTGGAAAAAAGAGAATTCGCAGCTGAGACAGCAAATAACGATACCCGCATGTTACCACGGCGATACTATATTCGCGTATTGTAAATCAACGTTGATTTAAAGCAAAAAATCTCGGATTTATCCTTGCAATTAATAATTGTTATTTACTGCCGCTAAACGTACACTGAATGACTGAACGTATGACTGTCAATTGTTATAATAGGAAATAATAAGACTTATTGTTATTATTGTGAAAGTGGCATTAGTCGCTGTGGAATTATTATGAGATATCAATTGCGCACCAAAATGGCCGATTTCATTTGACTTCGCAGTTACTCACGTAAGTTTCACGCAAGTGCTACGTGCTATTTACGTAATTAAAAGCGACTATTGTTAGATCGGGAAATGAGTCTCATAAATGTACGCGAAGCTTACATAAAGATTACCCAGTATTTGTTTTTACGAATAAAATTTTTTTTGTAAAAAAATTGTTCTCTCTGCCAAAAAAATTTGTTCCACTTTCACAGAGCAGCTTTAGCGTGTCTTTGATTAGGGATTCCTTTTTTATTTCGTTTACCTATGTACCCGAAATTTCTAATTTTTTTGTATTTACCATTTTCTTTCGCGCTTTGTCTTTGGTATATCTACGTTGGATGGCATTTTTTTTGGACTTTCTGATCTTTGCTCAAATTTATTTTTATTTCTTATTGACTGTACTATTTTATTCGTGAAAAATGTGTGAGGCTAAAGTAAGAAATCAATAATGGCCTAAGAATATTAGCGACAATAGTAATTATACAGTAATAAAGGCAACCCCCTACGGTTCTTGTGTAGTAAACAGTAATACTATTGCCGTTATTTATAGCCATACAATTGTTCCCCAGTGAATTCGAGCCACCAGTTGTGATCCCTGTAAACCAAAACAGTGATATTACTTTCGAGAAATTATACAGTAAGCGTCAGCTTAGTCGAGCATTGTTATACAGATGTGAATCGGAAATTTTTATTCCAAAATTCAAATAGTCGATACAAACTACTGTAAACGATAATGATACAATTGATAAGTATACAAAAAAAATATGGCGAGCATGGATATTAAAATTAGTCAGGGGACTCCTTAACGTGTGAACTTAAGTGGTTGGCCCCTCAAAAAAAAAACATTTGTTATCGTCGTCCAAATAATTATTCCTGGATACGATAAAATAAATAAAATAATTTATAATATAATTTTATATAGGGTCGTAATTTTTTTCCGCTTTTGTATTCTACCGAAATATTATTTTTCAATTTGATTTCACGAATCGGTTTCGTTTTAAAGGGATTACGGATTTCTGAAAAGGACCAGGCCTGCACGACTTATTGCAAGACCATACCGAGTGTTTACCAGGGAAGGGTAAGTGGAGAGGCAAAGGGCTGTAAAATTTTATTTACTTGGTAAGGGCGGGAGGGAGTTTATGAGTCGATCGGGCTGTCTGCGTCAGGCTTTTCGGCGTTGCTCGAACGGGCCCGAAATAAAACGACAGTAACGCCGGAGTAAAAATTTACCTGAAACTCCAATTTTACTGCCAATCTTTTTATGGCTATTGGAAACACGTAGCGAACGTATCCGCGAGATTCTGAAAAGACCTGTACACGGATACAGTAATTATTCGAAAATTAAGGTAAATTCGGGAACACGAAAAAAGAGACTGTAAAACTATTATCTTTTTTTTTTAAAAGAGACTGTTTTAATAATATCACTATAAATAATTGTATCAGATAATTCGAAATTTTTTCAATTTTTACTTTTGACACGATTGCTTTTAATTCCCTTAAAAAAAATTGTTGTTAATAGAAGAAAACATTTTTATAACTTGAATTTCCAGAATAAGCCCTTTTTCGAATTAAAAACTTTTAATCTGCTTGATTTTTTAAATTTTGTCATTCTTTATTGATTTACCTCGTTTTCTTGACTTGCTTTACAGGATAGAAATCTTGATTATCGATTTAACGACGTACAATGCGACAGGATATCCTGCATGAGTTTAATATGAAATCTTGAAATTAGGATGACAAGGTATTTTTTTTTTGAAAAATCAGTTTACAATCAAGTTTCTGCCGTGTGGGTTACCAACTGCAAGAAATCAAGAAAAAATATAAAAGGAAGAAATACATGCAAATATATGTACATGGGTACGATTCTGTACGATACCTATATATATACATATAGGTACACATACGTGCATATGTGCTCTGGAGACATACGTCGTTTTATGGGCCTGATGTTTGTCCCTGGCAAATAGGGACTTATCTCGTGAAACAACGCAGATAAAAAGATTCGGCCGAGTTGGAATTTCGTCGCGCACTGCCATTCCTCTCTTGGGCTATTATATTACACGTACAGTAAATGAAAGAAAAAAGAGAAGGACAAGAAGGAAGAATTTTACGAAATTAAGAAAGAAAGTTAAAATAAAGCATGAAAATAAAGAAAAATCAATTATAACATTTTTCACAAATTCTTATCACCATTCGATAAGAACCGATTGCCAATCAATATTTAGAAGAATTTTATAGATTTCACATTTAAAAATTCTTCTGTTTGACAAAGTCCACTATTAAAGTAATCTACCATTACGTTGCTGTAGATACGGGTACGATAAAAAATTTTGTTGAATCAGGTAAAAATCATTAATATTGAAAAATATATATTTTCGATATTAAAATCGACCGCGAATCGTGTCTATTTAATGAATACAATTTTTTTGGACTTTTCAAGTAAAATTATAATTTCATACTGGCCCATGCTTTTTTACGTATCATATGGTTCCAGGTAGACGAATGACACCAGTGACTCTAATCCGCCGAGTCACAAAATTCAAACAAACGTATGGAAACACAAGGTCTCGAAATAAAAAAAAGAAATCCAACATTCCCGAAAGATTCGTCAAACTCAATGCGTCGTTTAAGAATGACATCGTGAGATGCTTTGCCGACGCTTGGCGAATCAAAAAATTAAATTATTTATTAGTAAAAATTGGTTTTCCGAATTGATACAATGTTTTAATGTACATCATATGGGTTATTTAAAACGAATGAAAAATTAATAAAACAGGGGTCGGTGTAAACAAATTTTTTTTTTCATCACCCTGTATAGATTTTTTCGACACCGTATATACCTACGTCTCGTTACTTTCTTGACGTTCACTATTTTTTTATACCCTTCATCCCCCAAGGAATAAATCATGACTAATCCGTGTAAATAATTACGGATACTTGAGTGTGGACCGTATGAATTAGCGAGATTTAGGATTTAGGGTGGCTCAGCCATATTTACAGAAGGTAATGCGGAAACGGAGAACGTTACGTAGAGAAATGGTGGACGTAAGAAAAGATAAGGACACGAGGTATATTGCGTTTTAAAAGAGAGCTAGGTGGTAAATAAAGGTAATTAAAAAGAATGGAAGGAAACCAAAATTTTGTTGACATTCATACAGAGAAGGTAATTAAAAAGAATGGAAGGAAACCAAAATTTTGTTGACATTCATACAGCAGGTGACGAATCAAATGTTGATTAGCGTGCGAAAGTAAAAATAAATATCGCTAGAAAGATCAATAACAGTCGAATACAATAATTAAGAATGCGAATTGGCGTAAACAATCGAAATAGAAATTTACAATTTAGTAATTGATACCGTGAAATTTATTTTCATGAAAACATGAAAATACTGTACTATGACCCGACAATCGGTCAAAGGTCGTAATAATTGAAATGAGGTATTAACTATTATTCCTGAAAAGCGAAAACAGGCATTAAGACGATTTTGAAAGAAGACCTGAAAATTTTGAAAAATTATGAAAAAGCATATACCTAACTATCAGCGTACTGAATCTCTGGGCGTGAACCGTCGATGTAATAATAATCAGATGAGATCTGAAATCGGGCGCCATGACGGTACGGAACGTAGATCGCGTCCCATTGGCAATGAGGATGCGAAACGCGTGCTGATTGGTCGAGATGTTAAGCATCACCTATTGCACAAGGGGCGTGGCTTACGTGGGCGGCACCAACGACCCAAATCGTTCGTCACGTCGAGACTCATAGACGGACGAGCAGCCGTCGGTGTAACATCGAAAATAATCAGCTTAAGAGAGGTGTCGAAAAACGGTGGTTGGTGTTCTCCAAATTTGTAAAAAATAAGTGTCGTGTTGTTTCACCCTTGAAGCATTGCTAAATAAAAAACTGGATAGGTAATGCCGTGGACCGATTAGGGGGAGTGATTGTTGGTCGAAGACTAAAAAATTTTCAAAATTCCACACGGGAGTAATTCGGATACCAAGTGATTTTTTAATCGTTCTTCCCCCGAAAAGGGATAATTTTGAAAACGTTCTCAAAATTGATTCAGTGCGTTTTACAGTCTCCCCTCGAAGAGTAGGAGGACCTCTACCCTGTAGTGTGTCAGAATAAATTTCAAATGGAGTGAACTGTAGGTATAAAATCGAGAAAGTGTTATTGGAATAATAATAATAGGTGAATCGGACTGAGTATTGGTAAGTCCCAAAATAGGGGCAGGTGTCTCGTGGAGGGTGGGACCATTAAAAATTGCACAAATGACGGACATAAGCAGTATAGGCATGGTGTCTTATTACAATCCACTGACCATGTACAGAGGTCAGCAGACGGGAAGTCAGCAGGCATTGGGCCCCGTTCAGCAAGGGGCCCCAGGTCAAGCAAGTGGACAAGCTCAGCAAGGGGTAGTGTCAGACAGTACCGGTCAGCAATATTGGTACACGTATGGGTCCCATGGTGGTTACGGGGCCCATCATCAGAACCCTGGGGCCCAACAGTACCTGGACCATCCAGATGTACTGTGGCCACCGCACCCCCATCCGGCTCATCACTATTCCCATCACTTGCAATATCAGCATCATCACCATCATCACCATCAGGCCTATCCCCATCAGCAAATACAACCCGAGTGGACCAGTGGCGATGAGACCAGCGGAAATGCTGGGAACAACGGAAACCCCGTAGGTACCGGTGAACCAAGTCCACCAATTACCGTGAGCGGAAGTGAGATTAGCAGCCCCGGTACGCCGGCTACACCACCTGCCAATGGCAGCGGACCCAATGGGACTAACACGGCGGCCACCACGACTCCCGTCAGACCCGCGCAAATTCGCAGCCCTTACGAGTGGATGAAAAAGCCATCTTATCAGAGTCAACCTAATCCAGGTTAGTAAGAAATTTTAAATCGGCTAAATAATTATTATTCGACGCAGCTTGACAGCTTGGACTTGTCAATGTTAAGGTGACAGATGAATTAATTTTTGGGCCTCACGAACAAGTAGAATTTTCTAAGTAGACTTCAGCTTCTCTTCTGAGGTCTGACAAAGTCCTGCCTGTCTCCTATTAATGACATCGGGATGTCGTTCTGAAGATTCTAAATATTTATGATATATTGTAAGGCTATTTTTTTTGGACCATATTTAAGTCCGATACTCAGAATTTGAGGATAATACTATAGAAGATGATATATAGAAGTACGTATACACTATACTGACGACAGAACGTATGACCGTTGGGTCACAGGAGAAATATTGATTGAGGGTACAATGAGAATTTGATATTTAATTGAAAATATTCGATCAATGACACTGTAATTCGTTTATCAGAAAATTATATATTCAAACTTGACATAAGATTGTTTTGGATATATTGAATCGAGGCAATATAAAATTTTTACAATGCAAGCAGGTAATTCCCCTAGAAATTCCCTAGTGACCGTAATATCACCAGATAAAAGAGAAGTCGGAGCAGCAGTACCTCCGGGTCAGAGCAGTAAGAGAATGAAGAGAAGGTTAAAAAGGGGCCCAAAAAGGGGGGGGGGCAAAGGAAGGGCCGTATCGGAACCGTAAACACGTAGGACCCGCCGGTCTAGATACGGCAACAATGTAAACACCTTTAACAGGCGTGCAAACAGCTAATTGCTCTCAAATATTTGTGAGATTATCTGTGAGAAGGGTCCCTTCGTAGGGCCCGCCGGAATTCGCCGTATCCGCCCCTGCAACACACAAAATATCAACAGCCCTTTCTTTCGCCTCCAAAATTCACCGTCACGCGGTTTTTGCATTAATATATCCAAAATACAATTTTTTTGCCAGTTTAGCAAATTTTTGAAAATCAAAAAAAGTCCGTTCATACCTACATCGCGCATGCATAAATCATGTATCCCTCATTAAATTTATATCCATCTCTATTGTCCTTGTCAGCGTGAACCCTACTTTTCGAAGGATTAGATGATTTTTTGGAGGCTGTGGTACTTACGGCTGTTTCTACTGTTGCAGCATGCAGCGTCGCTGCAATTGCATCCAGTGCAGCACCGGTGCTGCACGATATCTGCACTCTCGACGGTCTCGGTACGATTCAATAATCCATTACGCCCGCACCGTGTCGTTGTTGCATTTTCGAACAATTGTATTTGATATAGTGCTATAGAGTATTTGATTAATAATAATCATACAACAAAAGCATATACGACCAGAGTGCATCCCTCGTTAGTAATGCATTAGATGCATCATTAATATTTTTTTTTTTCAATTTTCATCCCATTATCATTAATCGCATATATATATATATATACCCTGTGTCATAATTGAATTGGAGTTATAAAAGAAAATTGAAAATTTATTTCACACACGTCATTGTATTTGTTTGACATTGCTTTTCTCTTCCTCAAAAAGAACTTCTTTGCCGTCGTTCAATTATATCAATGATACAATTGATCATAAATAATACTGTCAATTATTAGACGATTAGATTCACTGAAAATTTTCTTAATCGTCATATATGCTACGCATCGAATCGCATACGTTTGGTTGATTGCATGCTACTCCGTACGGCATGTTATCGAACACTTTACCTAAGCTTGTAAATTATATTAACTAATTTAGATTCACCGTTTCAGAATATACATTGATCGGTCCGATCAATAAATTCTGTGTTTAATCGATAACCATTAACAATACGCAAATTGCAAGCAGTAGACATAGTGGCATGTGAGTGTTGTAAAGAAATAGTTTTAAAAAAAAATTAAACCCAAAATTAAAGATTCAAAACTCCAACAATTTTCGAAAAAAATCAAATGAACGAAGTGAAGGGTGAAAATTTTGAAAAAAAATCACAACTTAACCCAGCGAAAAATATTATTTTGGTACTCGACCGTTGCAACGGCAATGGAATATACGCCGCGACGAAAATCTTTTTCTTTTTTTCTTTTTCTTTTCTTTTCTTTTTTTCTCAAGCCGCTGTTCTCGCATCGTGTTCTTCTTTCTCTTGTTCTTGTTTGATTGCGTGACGCTGCGCGCAGCCATCGTTCCCGAGTATTTTTCTCCGCGGGCCACGAGAGGCGGACATTATCTGCATTTTATGACGGTCGTATCGCGGTACCAACTCAGGGGAGAGCGTGAGACGGCGTTGGGATGGAAACTAAAGAGAAGTTGGGGGCTTTGGTTATGTAGAAAGAGGTGAAAAGAATGGAGTATAGCCTTGAGAAGAATGAGCAAAAGATAGAGAGAGGGGGTAAGTTTTTCCTTGAAAGGAAAGAGGAAGGACGATACATATAAATGCTATACATGTGTGTATATGTATATCGTGTTGGCATTAGAAATTCGAATTTCGTGAAAGAAGTACCTGCGTGCGTGTTTACCTTGGCGTTTCGTGTTTCCCGTTGGTAATTATACATCCATTCTCTGGTTCCGTTTTCGCTACCAATTTCGCCGCCATCGTGGGTTCTCTTACGACCACTGTTTTCGTATGTTGAATTTGTGTGTGTGCGTATAT